>CAJPEV010001272.1:0-71395 GCA_905338385.1 Darwinula stevensoni | reverse complement strand
CTCCCCCCCCCCCCCCCCCCCCCCCCTCCCCCCAATTTTTTTTTTGTTTCATCCCGGGCCGGAGGGGAAGGGAAGGTGATTAAGGCACACGAGGATGAAGACGTCGATAAGCATCGATGAGATGGAGGCTTTTGTGCGTCTCAAATCAAAAGATGAGTCAGCACGACACACTGGCTCTGCCTGATCAAAGAGAAACACCAAAGGGACACCTCCAATTCCAATCGGGCGAATAAAAAAGGAAAAAGAGAATAGATGCAATGGACCCCCTCCGTCCCTGTTTTCCTTTCCTCCTTCCTCGTCGCCGGATGCGACTGGAGATATGAGATTCCTCACCAGGGAAAGAAAAGAGAAACCTCCCGGGTCTCTGCATGATATGAGTCCCAATTTTTTTTTCTTCTTCTTCTTCTTTCCCTTGAAGGCCGTATCGGCGGGGAATCGAGAGGGATCCAAATCGGATGAGGAAGAGGGTCGATCGGAAGATCGCCTGGAACTTGCTTCTTATTGAGTGTCCGCGGGGAGCAAACTTTCCACGCCTTCTCTCCTATATAGGCTATATACTCGAATTATTATGGGAACAGGAACAGGGGGGGAAGAAAAAAATAAAAGAAGCAAGTATAAGCCAAATCCGGTAAATCCAAATCTTGTGTACTCTCAGAGCGTGCCACCACGAATGGTGCGCACGAAATGATGAGCGATACGAGGAGGAACGTGTGCAGACTGAATGCACGGCGCATGAAAGCGGAGAACACACGTGCCAAAAGACGCGGATCGGATCATCGCTGGATCGGCGATTTTATGCATGGGATCTATTCGCGTATACGCTAGAGAATGAGAAAATAATAAAATAGGCACAGCCAATTTCAAAATCATATGCACGAAGTGTGTGCAAAATATACCCATGACAAGGTACGAAGACGGGAATTTGACGAGAGTAAAATTGGGCCGAGCTAATTTACTCGATTTCTCTTCTGATTAGCAGATGGAATGGATTTTGAAGAATTCGTGAAGACGGTAGGAAACCCGGATGCCGCGTCGTATCTGGAAGCGCTTCCAGATAGCAGCTGACCATCTCACGAGGTGAAGAGGATCCCACCTAAGAGGTTCCGTTCCTGGCTGCATGCATCTCCCGATCCTCATTTTCCCATTTTCCGCAAACAAATGAAAGCATGAAAGCCAAAAATGAGGAAATGGCGAAAAGCGACGCTTGACCCGAGGAAGAAACGAGAGGCTTCTCCGTTTCCCTCCTCCCTCTCCCACCCCGTTCAGCGCCGCTCGGGGCGACCCCGTCGAAGTTCGGCGGCAGCCCGATAGATGGCGTCCGGGACTCGGAGACCGAGCGAGTCGCCGTGCCCCGGTTCTGCGTTTGGATCCGTCAATCTTTCTCACTCGTCGTTGGCATCGGAGATCTCCGCTGAATGCTGGCAAAAATGGGGAAAATGTCGAAGACACCCCTTCGTGATCGCACGCTGCAAAATTAGTTTCCCGTGGAATTTGTTCTTGAAAGTCGTAAATCGTAATTTGAGGCATGAAAAAGAAATCGTTAAAAAAGAAATGAGGCAGACGTGGGAGAATCATTCTTGCATTTAAAAAAATTCCTATAGGAAAATGATACGAATATCGATTCTGATCTAGCGTATAGATGAAAACCAGAATACTTTTAGGCAGTAGAGGTGGCGATGGCCTTTACTAGAACGCTCTTTTCTGGAATGCAAGAGTCCAAATTCTTTTTTACTCAAACGCATCCAGGCTCCAAAACTTCTTTCAGCTGAAACGTGAATATATATAGTTAAAAAAAAAAAGATTTCCTAAGGCAATCTGTCTGGCACAGATTGCCTTAGGACTGCACGAAGTCGATCTGGACTAATGAGGTAATTAGGGACTTAAATCTGAAAGTATTACTTTCTGACAGGGATGGGATCACGAATAAAGTTTACGCGGAAATACCGAGAAATTAGCATCTGATAATGTGAGGGGGAGAAAATACTGGAGGAAAATTCTCGCCAGAGCCTTCACGAACCACAAACGGGAAGACACGTTCGAGGAATCAAATTCCGGGAGACGAAATCCCATTCGACAAGATCTCCGCCACCGAATGAAAGATTTGAAAGCGGCTGGACGGTTGCTATCGGCTTCATCTTAGATATAAAAAAAAAGGGTTGGCGAAGGAGAAAGCGAAGGAGAAAGCGACGAGGAAAGCGACGAGGAAAGCGATGACGTGCATGACCTTGCGTTGTGGATGCATTCCGAAAAGTGTCGTGCATTCACGATGCAAACGAGCTTCTTTTTTTTCCTGGTCAATTTCTTACATGCTCTTCTTTACTCTCGTTCTCGTACGGGATGACGACGATCCTCGGCGTCGTCGTACTCCATCGGTTCTCACACTTTCGCGGAGAAATATGTAGAAAAAGTGGGTAAGTATCGGTCTTCGGAATTTTCCCATGTTTCTGCGGACTGCCGTCACGCGAAGCATCGGGGTCTCGGGATATCCCGTCGATTCAGTCATGCGGGATTCCCTCGTGGGGATTCTTTCTCGCAGAGAAACTTAGTTCCTTCTCCTTTCGGGGCTTCCCCTCTTTCCGATCCTCCTCTTCCCTTCCTGTCGCGTTTTTTTTTCCCCGTCTACCTAATTTTTACATTACGGTCAACAATTGGACCGGGGATGGGGAAAGAAGCTTACTTCCAGAATAGTAAAAAAGAAAGCCCTTTTTTCCGGATTCCTAAGATTCCTGCTTTGCATGACGCACATGATACACGGCTACCTTTTACCGGCGATCCATCTTCCTTTCTCTCTTTTTCTTGGACGATTCCGAGCGATAAGATACTGGCGCCATCTCTGCGGCTTTCTCAGGCTTTCCCCGATCCCCAAATATCCACTTCCCCATCATTTCCCATCACCCCTATTACCTATCGCATCCAACCGGCATGACTCGAGATGAATGCCGAAGAGTTCCAGTGAGATTCACTCGTGTTCGACGGAGATCTCGCCACTGCAAGAGATGAGAGTGATTCAATAAATAAGAAACGCATACGAAGTCGGACTTTCACCCGTTAGTTTATTATACGCCTCGGTCGAAAGTCGCGTAATCAAACTTCTTTACGGGAGAAATATTTGCTCATATTTTCAGATTTTCGGCTCGCGGTTGTCATAGATGCTAATGACACGTTAGCGTGCCATCGTGGACGTTAACGGCAGGTTAACGTGTTCTCGAAAGGGGAAATAACTTGGAGGATTGGCATTCGTGTTGTCGCGGGATAAAAGCCTCGAGAAGGGGATCGTGCCCATCTGGGAGCTGCGAAAGTGGTCGCGAAATTATCAATCCCATTCGCGAAGAATGTCACGTTTTTCGTTCCCAGTAAAGATCCACCCCTTTCACAACCTATGGAAGATGCATAAATCTGTCCTGAAAGAATTTCCAGCGCTTTTTTCACAAGAAGCGGAGATTCTTCTTGCATCCCAAACACCTCTTTCAAATATTTTAATGTTTTACCCCCTGAATATATTTTAAATCCACAATTTCGTTCCTTCTTTTCGATTATTATTATTATTTTGCTACGATTTGCCCGTTTCTGTTTGGAAGCAGAGAAACGATTGGTTGCTCGGATATGCTTGAGCAAATTCCCTCTTCCTCAGCAGAGCGTTGAAGGAACAAGCACAAAGCATTAGCACAAAGTAGAATGAAATGTAAGGAGGAATAATATGGCTGGAGAAGAAGGTTCTTTTCTGCCACGAGGAGAGACTTCCCAATTAACTTATGCCTGATTGCTCACCTTCTTGCTCACCCTCTTGCTCACCCTCTTGCTCACCCTCTTGCTCACTCACTTGCTCTCTCACTTGCTCTCTCACTCGCCCAATCACGCGGCTTCGGTCTCATTTCAGAGAGGATTTGCTTTCTTGCAAACAAGAAAGATTTCCATAATCTCAACGTAGGTTTTGGTGAGCTTTTTCGCATGAAAGTTGCGGTTGCATGGATGTTATTCTCTGTTTATTGTATCTTGTCGCTAAAATCGAGTATCTTGCTTCTCAACTTGGTACATATGTAAATATATTTGTGACATTATCTGCGTAAAACTTCCATCTTCTCAGAAGCTATCTCGAATCTTCCCAAAAACATCTCTCTCTCTCTGCTCTTTTCTTCCTGATAGCCAATTAACCCTCGTCGCAAAGGGACGTATTAGAAAGGGATCTTGATCCAGATTTCCCATGATATTCAATTACCCCTCATCTCCTGACGGGATGAATCGCAAAGATGAGAAGGAATTATGTCAGTTCGAGAACGTGAATAGAGTCTTAAATACACTTTCTGCACCTCCTTGCGCGTTCACAGCCATGTCATTCAGTTCCCCCCCCCCCCCAAATATTAAATTTTACCATGTAAAAATAAGCTCTAGATCCTGCTTTTTAATGTCTGTCAGTGAATCCAATCACTTGCAGGTAGAAGTAGTGTATTTTTATATATATCCCGATTGGGTTCGCAGACACTTCTCCGTACTTGCAAGCGATTAATTGTGAATATATTTTCTAACGTGTAATAAACCATATTATCTTGAAAGAAATCTATTTGTGCCCTGTATCTTATCAAGATTCTCTCCAAAACGTTCTTACCGAACATGAGTTATGTTGTAGATTACAGCGTAGTGAAAGGTATTTATTGAACCAGCGCGAGAGACGCATGATAAAGGGGATAGCACGGGACACGGCATCAAGGGGTTAATCAGAGTTTTCCTTGAAGACCCGAAAAAAAAGTAGATGGGATTCCAGGCACGGTTTCTTCCGTCTAAGCCTCTTCCCTCGATTCATCATCGTTTCCAGACAGCCACGGCAATTCATGGTACACACATACCCACACACCGTGTTATATGGAATCGAGGAAATTTATGTAACGAATATATGGGCGAGGGGGGAGGGGGAGGAAAAATTATCGTTGAATCCTCTCGAATCCGTGGGGAATATTCCGTGTCTCTCACAAGTGCCGGTTCTCAATAATCCCCTGTAGGGTAGACAAATCATTTTTCAACGGCTTCATTTTTCCCCCCGCAGCCAGAACTAACTTTATTGATTAGTCTTCGTGCCTTTCATGGAGAAATAATGATGGCAAAGTCAGAAAGGAAGCGCTGGAGCCCCCAAGTCCTCCGCAGGAAGCGCACAGAGGAAGGAAAATAAAGGGGAAGAATAATGAGGAAAGGAAGAATCAGATGTATCGAAGGAAGAATCCTCGGGGATGATCTCCCCTCAGTCTATGCAGCATGAAATTTTCAAATCTCATCAATATTGAGGGGGGCCCCGGCCAACCCCGTGGGGATTCTTGGCAAGTTTTCTCTCCCCCTTCAGGCAGCCTCGCTTGAATGACAATCCACCGGAGAATCCTCCCGAGGTTTCCAACTTTTTTCATCCTTCCGTGCACGTACGTAGAACTCTTGAATAACCTCTCATATTCGAAGCGGAGACGAGGAAATGGAGGGACCGCACCGACACCCTCCTCTCGCGCCTCGGACCTGCCACTCTTCTGCATTCGCATCCAGTCCCGGAGTCGAGATACACCTTTCCGAGGAGAAAAGGGAGCGGTCGAGGCGCGGGAGGGACAGATCCATCCATTATTCTGCCCTATTCCATCATCGTCCTGCCGAGATTCTTTCTAGAATCGTCACATATCATACTCTAAATCAAGGAAGACGAATTGTTTTTCAAAGATATGAAATTTGTTGAGATCGGAGCCTGGAATTACGACCCATAAAATTCAAGAGGAAAGAGACGACAATTTCCTTTCGAGGAGTGTTCTGCTTTCTCTGCGACAGTTGTATATAGCTGACCTATTTATATGCATAAATAGGCCTATACATATTTCATCTGTCTCCCAACAGAGCGGTGACGACTCTCCTCTCTGTACTCCTATGAATCCCCCCAAATCCAGCGAAAGCATCTCTTACTCTGCTTTGTTGGCCCCGTTCATTTGAATGCTTCCTGATGGATACGAGAAAGGAAGAGGGAAGAAGGGGGATGTCTAATTTCTCCTATGTGGACGAGATTGAGGAAGATCGACCGCGGTTCAATGAGATTACCTTCTCATCTTCTCTCCATTACCCTGGGAGGGAGAGGGAGCAGCCGCTGGACCGACCGACCGACCTTCCATCTTTACCGCTCGGTTTCTTCTTTATTCCATGTCCTCAAAACCTCGTTTTGTTCGCTGAGAAGAGATATCGATCTGGAGATAAATCTCTGTCAGTTTCTTTCAGTCTGGGTAGTACCCGAAGAATTTCATCCATTTGAATTTAAAAAAAAAGAAGAAAAATTACCTATTGCAGTCGGATCTACTTATTCTTGGTCGACCAAATTTCTTCAGATTTTCGTATATTCTGTTGGCGGTGAGTGGTCATGGCATATATGAATCCGTTGATAATCCCAGTTCTGGCTATTGTCATTGTGTGTGGAGGCGATAATGCTGGCGGGATGTGAGTGGACTCTTTATCCAGGGAGCAGAAACCCGGAAATCCTACGGAAGAGACAGAGAGGATATACGGCACAGGGAGATGTTTGTTCCTTCCTGGGGGACAAATACATTGACCATTCCCAATCTCCCTTTCATGCATAATACACAACACTCCTCTTTCTGTCATTGCACTCACTCGGACCCATTTTCTCTGTAAAGTCCTCTATTAGGACACTTGTTTTCCACTCCCCTCCCTCGTCTCTCTCAGGATTTCTCTTTTGTTTTTCCGCTCTTTCACCATATCCGTCGATACAGCCAATTCCCTTAGGGACGTTCTTTAGATTTTTTTTTGTTCTCCATGGAGATGGCTCATTTGAGAGCTTTAAGGGAGACTGAAGCCTACCTACCCCCCTTCCTCGACCAAATTGAGTAACCGGGAGCTGAGAACTTTAAAGGAAGTCTAATAAACTCTAATTCAAAGAGGTACGAGAAATTCATTGTGGAGTGCCTGCGGGGACAGCATTTCTATAATACTCGGCTCGATTGCATTCATGTTCAAATCCTATATTATGAATCAGGTCCAGGTGGAAGAAAAAAGAACACGCGAGTATTGTATGAGCCTATATGGGACAAGAAACAAACATCCAGACTCCTCTTCGTGTAAACATTTACAATAACCGACTTTCCCCCTTCTGTTTCCTTTGGCAACTCGGACTGGGACCTGTGCCGAAAGACATGCATGGCTAGCTTTTTCTCACTTCCTGAAATTAGCAGAAGGTTCGAGTAGGATCAACACCTTTCTATCACATTTTCTAACACATTTTGCACCAAAGAAAAATGGACCCGAAAGAAAGAAGTCTGCTTATACTGAGACATTTTCCACGCATTTTGATGGAAATGATGAGGGAACCGTGTGAAAGAGACTTCCAATTGCCCCCACATGCTCCTGTCTGAGCCCCATAATGAAGACCCTCGGTAAGGAGCAATTAAGGAGTCATCCATCCTGGGAAACTTGAAACCGCCTAAGAGTTCGTTCCCATGCACTCGGGAGCTAGCCTTTGAACTCCGAAGAGTCAGAACGTCGGGGGAACACGTATGTCCGACACGATGGAATCCAGCCAAGAAGTGACACGAGGAGACAAGGGAAGAAATAGGCGCATGCGGTCGTCGTTCGCATCACGCTGCATCACGGCATGCCGCGTGACAAACGACCGTGCGAGGTCGAAGGTCGATCCCGTCTTCCATTCCGTTCCGTGTCTCCTCGGACGAGGGAATGAGACCTCCGAAATCGCAGGACGTGTTGACGAGAGAGGATCCCGACAACATCTGTCTTTCGATGTTTGCCATCGAGAAGAGAGCCGGGGCTTTTATATCGAATCCGGGCATCTGTATAATGGGGCTGTCGGTCTTTATCATGGAAATGTCAGCACTGACCAATGATCCCAAATTCTCTCTCCTTCCTCCCTTTTCATTTTCTGCTCTCAGGGTTGCATGGCATCAACGACATCTTGATAGCGTAAACAATGGGCTTGATCTCAGGGGACGTCTCGTCTTGGATCTGGCAAGCATCATCTATATCATTTCCACCAGATGTGATGACATCGCTTGACAAGATCACTCGATACTCTTGTGCCTGATCCCGCAGCCCTACGTTCAACAACACCATGCGTGTTCAATACACACATGCACCTAGATTTTTTTAATCGGCTGGGCAAACTTCCTTAACTCCCAGCTAAAACTTTCAATCTCTCTGGAATCGTCCATTTTGTTCATCTCACAGCATATTTCGATATGACTCTACCCTTCCTGACGCAAAGGCTAAGGCAAATAGTAAATTCGTCATTCAAAGAACCGTAGTACTTTGCATTTCCTGTGACATCATTTATCAATAATTATGCTCAAAGAGATTACGAAATATGCTGTGATGAAAAACTAGGCGAACTTTATGCAAACCGACATGGCACATCCTGAAAAGTCGCGTTAGGGAGTGGTTCACAGGATGAGACCACTTCTAACGTCGGAATCCACTCCACAAGGATGAAAAATAGATTAAGGCACGTAAGACCCTCATGCAAGGTACTTGAAAAAGTAATGATCACCGCGAGACATTTTCATATTTTCCAGAGGCTTTACAGTAATGCGCCAGCCTTGATAGCTGTGTTTCTTCATTGCTCGTGTGAAATGTCAGCTTCTATTATCATTAATTTCATTTTCAGATTTTTCAAATGCAGTTAGTTGAATCAACAAATTAAATATGGCTATATCATATGATTAAATATAGAGGTATCCTCAACTTTTATTCTCAACCGATTCCTGAAAATATGGTACTGATATATTTCTTTGGTCTAAATGGTGCTTCTTTTCGGGCTCACAAGTAATGTAGCCACCCAGTAGCCACAGGACTGAAAAGGGATTCACCGCATTAAGGAGATGGTTTTAGTTAACGAGGAATTACCAGGTGGATTTCTCCTGTCGTTTGGGTGCATATTTTTGAGACATTGATAAGGACTTGGAGAAAAGCGAGAGAACTGAGGCGCGTTTGAAACGGAGAATTTCACGTTACCCTTGAATAAAAACTTCTTTACTGACTGATTATTTGACTTGTGAGATACCATTAGAACTACCTCGTCCCGGAGGTGTACCTTTCATGGTTAAAATTACCATGTGAATGTCTTCCCTATGGTGTCCCTTGGCTGGTATTTCTAGAACTCTGACCTATTTATGCATGGATGAGGAAGAAATTTAGGAGGTTTACGCGGAAATCCAGGCGCCGGCCAACTCCTTCGTGCATTCATCACCCGCTGCTTTCCATTTCTTTCGGCTCGTGCATCACGAGGAACCCCCCAGGGGTAATGAGGTCTTTGCGTTACATAGAAAAGAACCCGCACTCTCCAGATGCACTTTCATCTCGCGTCTCCCGCCTCTTCTCAATTTTCGTGATTAAATATCATGCAGACGATCATTCCCTTTTCCCATGAAGGTTGAAATGAATTTCTGAAACGTGCACCGCTTCCAAACTCTTAAGCGGGTTTTCGTGGGTGTTCCTATTCGAGAATACGCGTAAACATAATATTGCTTGTTTGGAACGAAGAGGAATCGGTCACGGAAAATGTGGGATGACAAGATGTGCAAGAAACCCTGCTTGACACGATGAGGTTCGAGCTTCGTGAGAACTCCTTTTTCCAGCCGGGCAGCGACAACAATATATTTGTCAATTTTCTCCTTTTTTTCAAAATACAAGAACCCGTATAGGAATTTCGTTCATTCGAAAGAATCAACAGTCTAAACAGAACAAAAGTAAGTTCCATTATTCCCAGAGATCCAATATGGACGCTCAATTCATTCTTGGAGTGGCATTATTGGAACGGGAGATTTTTTATTCGATTCAACCCAACAAAGAATTCCCTGGGAGTTAGTTCAGCCTATTTTCCCCTCATGTTTTACCATTTTAAGTCCTACTCGCTTCGTTCCATTCCAAGAAAAGTTACTCCAAAGAAGGAGCAGAAACTATTGGATAGGCAGCACTGAAAAGAAATTCTTCCAAAGAAATACAAAATATTGGCATGACGCTTGCATCAATGTCCTGAAAACGCTCCACCGACTTTGGAGAGTAACATTGGAACTACTTTGATAGCCCGTCCTGTCAACGTTACGGTAACATTTATTCAATGAAGCAGTGACCGGTGTGACCATGTTAGGAATATAAAATCCCATTCAACGCCATGAAAGAACTGTTGAACCGATAGCGACACACGAGGCACCAGTGTCCTTGAGTATTCCCTGCGGTCTCGTCTTTGATGGCGCCTGTTTCTGAAGACCAAGGGTGCTTCAAAATACTTCACAAAATATATAATCATGGATATTGCATGCAACCCACAACGTCGGATTTAATGCAGACTCATAAGAATCCATATCCTTAGGGATTTGAAGCATCGCATAAGAGTTTTCTCTAAATAAATAAAAAATACGCCTGAGTGAAACGAAAACTCGATCAATCTCCCAGACGTGCATCCTTCTTCTCCACTTGAGAAAGCCGCCTGGCATTTGGGAAGCAAGCACTGGAAGGTGGAAGCCGTTCACTTCTAACGATGACAGCCTACTTCCACACTCTTCTTACTTCCAAGTGGATGTTAACACTTGCTGAAATCAATGTCATTCTAAATCACCACATTCCTCCGTATTCTTGCGCCGTAAAGTGTTCCAATCTCCAACGTAGAAAATGGACGTCAACCATCTTCTCTCGGCATTTTCCTCGTAAGCAGGAAAGAATCGGAAAAGGGAAACCTTTTATAGGCTTATGTGATATTTAAAAGTGACGTATACGTTCGAATGGGCGGAAATGTTGCAAAATGAATGAAAATACGCCTCTCCCATCTCCCATCAGTTCCACTCATCTTTGTCGACTCTTACTGCCCTGGCCGTCTGTCGGCAGTACCGTTTCGTCCAATTTGTTCACGCCCAACATTAAAATGCAAGTGCGACTGAAGGTATGGATTAGTCTGAAATTTTACATAAATATTTTCTTATCATTCGAGATGGCATGGGTAAACAATCATGAGACTGGGATGATAACACTTCTAGATGTTGTGAAAAATATGGTGGTATGTTGGGCCACGGTGTTAATAGTCATTTTTAAACACCTTAAACATCCTAATCATGAGATAGAGAATGGAGCTTTTTCCATGCAATTGACAGTCTGCCTTGAAAATATTTTCGTAATATAGAGATACTTTGGCCCATAGTCATGAGCACGAGTAAAACTGAAAGCTGTCTAAGCAAGAATAGTTTCTCTATTCATTTAAACGCCTTCATGTCGATATTGGAAAACTGAATATATTATTTCCTAACGTTTCCCTCATGGAAATATAACGTTTCTGCACTTTCAGGAAAATTACTATATTATTTCAAGTCGCAGGCCGTCTTTGTGTTGCAGCACAGTGACGCACTAAAATGTTCAAATGGGGAAGGATCTAGGAGCAGAAGCGTCGAGTGGTGAGGGGGGGGAGGTTGTACTGAACGAATGGAGTGTTCGGCATGGGTCCGGGCCCCGTATGTTTTCACTTAGTTCATGCCAAGGGGGATTAACAAGAATTTTGTTGGGCTGGAAGGGCGGATGGCAACAAATTAGGGTCAGGGGTTAAGACGACAGTCCCAAGGGGAATTTCAAACCACAACCCCCTCCCCACACTCTGCTTCCAGTGTCCACACGCTCCTCCGTCTCTGCTCCAGCATAATCACTATGAGATTCAGATGGGGAAGCGTCTTCATACAATCTGACATTCAAACCTGACTGAAACCTAAAAAAAATGGTATTTTACTCTTACATATGAGTATGTGAAAGCGGAAGGTAGTTCTACAATTGCACGAAGATAAACGTGTCTTTGACAAGATCTGGGATCTTTGATTTTCGAAACGGAATGACCCAGAATGATGGTACTAGGAAATCTTGTCCACGAATTGGATCGTACATGAATCGACCAAAGTAAGAGCTAAAGATGTGCGTTAGTGTTTCAGACTTAATGAAGAGGGGTGGGGGATGACCAAGACTCGGGAAGGGGTAAGGGTCAATGTGTGGGAGATTCTGTTTTTGGAACTGCAGACAGTCCCTGGAAGTCGTTATACCGCTGTAGTCACACTTTTAGCTCTTCCAGCAGATTTAATCAACACTTTCAGTTTGGATTCCTTGCATCCTGAGTGCAAAGAAAGAGGAAATGTAATTTAAAAAGAGGTACTTAATCTTTCCAGTCTGATTTTGATGTTCATTAAGATGTGATACACTGTCATTGAAAACTTGGACGATCGCCGTCTTATGAGGATGCTGTGAGTTCCGGTGAGAATCGTTTCTCAGGGATGCCACAGCCTACTCTTGAATGCAGGAGACTTCAGAAGTGTTGCAAAAAAGTGTCCTTGAGGATCTCCCACGGAAAAAAAAATATTGAGAAACAGTACTTCATGTGGACATAGAGTCGCCTCTTGGATATTTAAAAAAAAAAGCAAAACAATATAAATTTTTTTTTGACATTGTGTTCAACACAGAAAATGTACAAGTCTTTTTCATTGCATGTCCAATGCAACATTTATGCCCAAAATGTCCTCCATGTGCACCTATGCACAGCCGTATCCTAAGAGCATAAGTGTTTGCCAGACCTTTCTATTGCGTCTAAAGTGGCTCTCCTGACCGCATCTGTGATGAGATCTTTGAGGTTGCCCAAGTCCCTAGGCTGCCTTCGGCACACCTTACCTTCGAAATTCCCCCACCGAACAAAGCCAGGGTTTTTTAAAATAAATCTGGTGACCGTGGTGGCCACGTAATGGGTCCACTCTCGGTCTACCCAAACCTCAACATTTTGCGACAAAAGTGCATGGTTTCTTTGATTCCAAGTTCCATCATGGATGGGTAGGGCATGACATAATGCATTAGACCAAATGCATGAGGGGTGCCCTGAAAGATTGACAGAATCATCAAAAAAGGCGCACGTCTCTGCAATTCCTCTTCAGCTCATCATTAGTTATAATTATCGTGTTTGTAATCCGTTGTACCGTTCCTTTAATTTCATATCCATGAGAGCGGATGGATGCCACATGGCAGAACAGTATTATAATAATGGTCTGACAAAATGCCTCATGTAAGGGTTGAACTTCGGTGCTGGAAGCACTCCTCTCTCCATTACTTACTAATAGCAGAAATATGTCTGTGAAAAGAACTTTTTATTAATTTTACCTCCAAGGTACATCACAATGTCCTTATTAGCACATTCTCGCAGAAGCTAATAAGAAGCTTTGAATATTTAGTACAATAGCTTGCCTACCTTGGCACATTAAAGAATCCTTGTTACATTCTTCTATCACAGAGGGGGGGGGGAGAGAGAGAGAGAGAGAGAGATCCTCTTTAACTCTCTCCTTATCGTAACTTCAATTTAAAAGCCAATTTCGGCTCATCAGCAAATGTATTAACGTTTCGAGCTTAACACAAATTTCTAAGTCATTAATACGTGTTAAAATAAAATTGTAGCTAGCCAAGGTTCCCGAAGAACCCCACTTATGATATCGATTTAAAATGAAAAATTTTCCATGAAGTGCTACTCTTGGACGTCTACAGGGTGGGCCAAAAAAAAAAAACCTTCAGTTATCTTTATCACTCCATAGCACTGGTCCCCAAGAGTTTGCTAACTCTTGGGGACCAGTGGGGAAAATTGCATTAGCGCCTCCGTGTAGAACATTCATTAAGCTTTCCAATGTCAACAGAATAAAGATTTATGGCATAACTTTCATGCAGTTACCGTAGATAAAAGAGTATAAGAGGTGGCGCTGGTAGTACTGCCATACTGCGACGCCTGCTAGTGCAGGCAAGAAGTCGCCTACTCGTCATAAGCGAAGGAAAGGACGTCACCTGGAGCACATCTTATAGGGTAATGGTAGGGCCACTTTTCAAGCGCTACCTCTCTCACACTGCGTAACTGCATCGGAATTGGATCTAAAATCGTTTGATATCAATGGAAAGCTAGATAAATTTTCTATATAGAGCCGCTGTTCTAGTATTTTCAACCTCCGAGACTCTACGCTGTGAAGCGTTAAAGATAACCGAAGATTTTTTTTTTTACCCACCCTGTATTTCTCAGCCGAACATCTATCTATTGTGGGATTTTGCTTTGATTCCCTAATGATGATATATTTAGACGCGATATTGTATGGGGAGTTGTGTTAAATACCTTAACGAAATCGAAATAAACAACAGCCATATGCTTGTCTTTATTCAAAATACAAAATCCCAATTATAGGACGAAGTTAGAGAAATTCTACATACCTCGCCAGAAACCCCTGGGGGCCCGTGCGACAAATTTACAGTATTGATGCTTGAAATCCAAGAAACAGTAATGTGGTCTTATCAGATACACTCAAATACTTAATCACTTAGGATAAGGCTGGAGTCGGTCTCCATATACTATACTGTGCTGCGCGGTACTCAACGATGTACAGGGTGACCGAGAAGTGGGGGATCATTTTATCTGGTTGTCTGACGGCCCTTTTCTTTTGCAAGTTTTAGAGATTATGAGTGACCAAAACCTATACAGTGTTGACGAGAAGCTTGTGGCCTCCGTGTGAATGCTCAAACAAACAAACCCCAACCAGAAGGTCCCGGGCCTCAGACATGTTTTTCAGGAAAGTTGCAGCATTCATAGCAGCCTTCTGCTGTGGCTGCCGCTATGGCAGATGTCACACCTGACATGCTGTGGAAAATAAATGTCCCGAAGAACATGGAGATGCTTTCAAGTGTGTTCGAAATGTGGTGGTGATAATACAGACAAATATGACAGAAAATGATTAAAGTGATCTCCCACTTCCTGGCTTCCCTGTTCTGTATCGCGCTTTAGAAACGAATCGGTGCTGATATTATTTCTCTGTACTTTTAATCAAACTGTCACATATTGGAATCCATAAGTGGCTGAAAAAAAAATTGATTCTGTATTTGTCCTTCATCGGTAATTGGTTCCTCTTCTTTTCATGGAGACTGTTTTTTATTATCTTCCCGTGCTCTTTGGTGTCAATTTTGATGGTAAGATGGCAGACAGAGCCCCATTATGCGACTTTGAGCGATCTTTGCCTCGAGATGAGCTTGATTTCGATCATTGATCCTCAAGCCTGATGTCTTGTGGCCTCTTTCAGTCACACCACGAGTATGGGGACACACCTGTGGCTTTTGCGGGCACCATCAGCTTGCTAGAACCGTGAAGCCACAGAGAGAGCCATTAAGATGGAATGATCCACCCAAGGAAGGCTGAAAGGCTGACGGCAAGCCCACTTATTCACCACTCGATCCTGACCTCCCCCATTGTAGTAATCTTCAGCTTGTTGAGAAACTCAGGAAAAAGTGATGCACTCTACTTCCAGTACCTCCAGTATTCCGCCTCCTCACCATTGTACACGAGAGAATACCACATCTGCGTTCCCGTTCTTCTCAAAAGCCTGACCATAAATCAAGCTTAATATATAGAGTGCCTATGAAGCATTTTTAAGGATTTCAATTGTGCATCAGGAAAAAAAACGAAGTTTTTACGGACAATATACCTGAGTGCCAAGAGATGTCGCGCAGAAATGTCGCAGGCATCATTCACGTGCACTGCAGCACTAGAGCCTTTGTAGGAGAGACATGGTTCCAACGGAATGACGCAATATGCCGTGCGATCCAGGAAGCGAAGACACGCGCGTATATTTCCCAGGCACATAACTTCTGTTTTGATGACATCACCAGGCTGTCGAAGTCCCGATTGTCAGTTCCAGATTAGTTCTGGGAAGCACTCAAAGCGTTTATGCAATTAACCCACTCTCCAAGATGATTGTTCCACAGAGAAACAATTAGATCAATATCCTAAAAAGTTTATTGCCATGGCGACTGAGGCAGCAGAGATGCGTGCGCGTCAATGTTGCCAGATAGATGATATTTCAAAGAAATTCTATTTCTTGGATAACCTGTGAACAAATCTCTTGATAACTGAGCAACATAACTCTTGACACCAGTTATCGTGAGCATACAAACTTCATTCTACTCAGCTTTTTCTGTAATTCCAAATTATAATCTCAACACTTTTTTTATCACCCTGAACTATTTAGGGTCCAAACGGTGCCCAAAGGAAGTAAAATCATCACATTCTACAATTACGTGGAAAGTGACATTTTCATGCATTTAGAGTTGCTGGTCAAATGTTCAAATGTATTAGTTCTTGTTCAATTGGGCAAAGACGCACATTCGAGACCCTAATGTGAAGTCCATCTTCAATCCAGTCAGACTTGGAAGTAGTCCAGTAAGTGCGCTTCTAAAACATAACAGTTTCAGCTAGACTTTATTTTTAAATCGGACTTGAATGAAATAACGGTCTCACAACCCTTACGTCCATTTGACTTTACACATCACTTGGCACGAGAACATTGTTACCTGTCATCCGGTAACGTAATGATAGTTGAAAAAACGTGTTGCGTTAGAGTCAACGACCGTGACATTTTAAGAGACTTGCCGACAAACTGATTCATCATAGGCAAAGACATCGTATTATAAAATCAAGCAGATAGGATAACACAAAAGCCTCACCATAATATCACACAATTTCTTGCTCGTCTCCATCACAAGCTTCAGAATCGGGGTCCTTTTACGCTGTAAAATGTTGTTAGCCACAGCTGTGCACCTAATATTAAAGCAAGGTGCATATCCGACTCGGTGTCTGAGAGGCAAGGAAATCTCTTTAAAATCCCAAAAGTTATTTTGATAGCTATTCTACTTCGCCAGACCTGGGTGAACCCTAGTAAAGGTATCGGTGAGCCAATGCTCAGCTCGTTTTTGGGGGATTTTGTAAAGACTTCATATGGATATAGGCGAGATGATTATTCTATGTCTCTCAACAGTCGACCTGTCGGGGTACCACTCAGATGGGAACACTTGGGACAGATCAAAAACTCCAGAGGATCATTTCCTGAAACAAGCAAGCAAAACATTGCTTCGATATCTCAGGTGTCTAGGGTCAAGGTTCTGTCTCAATTTCGCTCTCCATTTTGCAGGACAAAAAGATCTACCAATATCGTGGTCACGCTTCGCAACAAAAACTGAAGAACTGATTCATGACAAGGGTGAATTTTTAAAATGTAGTTAGGATTTCTTTAAACAGCAATTTATGAGGCTTGCTATAAATTTGCACTTTGACATAATCTGACACACACCTAGCTATGTCGAACTAATATTGTTTAGGGTCTTTGCAGCACAATATTTAGACTATTATAAATTCTAGTCCCAAGTCAAATTCAACTTGCAGTGCGGCAAACTTCTAACATACGCCTCGAAAATCCTTTGGATTGCTTTCAAATTTCTTCTCTTATGTTTGTCTCGCTTGTCTGAGAGGGAATGTTCCTCACGAGTATGTATATCCTAGCCTGATGAATTATAATTCTCTGAATCTGATCCTAATTCTCGTTTGATGGTCATGAGCTTCTTTTTTCCTTAGCTTCTGCTTAATGGGTTTGACCCACTGGTTAATGTTTGAATGAATATGCCTTCCCATTGGGCCAACTTCTCTCTGCGAATAAAACCAAAAAAGGAATAAAATAATGACAGAAAATTAATCGTCGCAATCATCGTCTGAAAGCAAAGTGAAAAATGAGGGATTCCAAGGAGGTCAAAATGGAAGAAGGATGCTATAATAATTACAATAAATTCTTCGGAAATTCTGCATAAATGGGATGAATGCCGCTATAAGGCTATTTTTGAAAGGATCATTGTGAACAGTCAATATTGGTCTTTGCATGTTTGCAAAACGTTCAAGCTCAAAAGTCCTCTGATGTCTTTGTCTCTTCATTTGCCCGGACCTGTCTAATTATCGTTAGCGTAAGGGAAAAAGAAGGAACTAATCGCCTTCGGAAACGACTCCCTGTAAGCACAGGGCAACTTGCATGTCGTCTCTAACGGTTCTCTATGGTAATATATCAGACTGTGTTTATCCTTTGAGAAAATTAAGCAAATTCTTTATAAATCTAGAAGGAGTAAAGAATGGTCAAGTGACGAGACTTGGTTTCGCTAAGAAAAATATTTATATTAGAAATTGGCGCTTCTATGTAGGCGCTTTACCATGGACGTTTGCATAATGTGATGTTTTAATGATATACAGAGGCTGTCTTTCGTTCAGTGGGATCCCCTCGAGAGAGGGGATAGACGAAATCTCTTCAGGATCTCACTTGTGTTGTATGAGAGGTGCATGAACGCGCCCTGAATTCATGATCGTGTTGAAGAAAAGATCCGGATCGAATGAGAGGTATGGGGGGACTCGGATAGTGAAAAGTCTAGGTGAGAAGGGATTCGACACGGTTGTCTCTGCAGGGTTGTTGAGAAGAGAAGAGAGCTCCGACCTTCTACATTTCTGATTGGTGGCGTGGAGTTCTCTTGCCCATCCAACGTCATTCGTCTCGCGCTTTTCCCCTCTTCTCCCGGATCCTGTGTCATTTTATGACTCAGGTTTCGGGGAGTTTTATTGCGCGATTAACGCTTCATGGCCCCTATCAATGTTTTGAATTTATTTCCTCTGTTGGGCTGACAGGAGTTCACAAGGGAGACGATAATGGGCGCCCTAACAACACTGCACCAGCGCCAGAACAGGAAAAAAAAGAGAATGGAAAACGTGAAAGAAAGAAGTGAATCGCGATACTTGCCATCCTCACGCGCTCCCCTGGGGAGGCGCACCTTACAATGCCAAACCCACTGCTCTAACCGACAGTGGTTTCGTGGACAACAGCTTACTGTAAACCTTCAACCGAAAAGGTAGTCCTCTTTCAGGCTTTATTCTCGGACTAAGATCATGCTAAAGGATGCAGTGCTCTATCTCGATTCCCTGTTGAATAGATGACTGCAGTTTGAGAATGAAGAATAAAGGTAGTCAAATAAAGACAACATTTTTGGACGGATGTGTACAATATCGCTTCGTTAACCAAAGTCTTGAAGACTCTTCGAACACAGTTAAGAAAAAGAAAATGTCTGGGCAGGATAGGGGAAAAAAGAGCGGGAACTCTAATAGAGGTCATTACTAGGAATCGGGTGAGCTGGGATTCACCCTCGTCTCAGAGTGAAAAATGAATCCCACTAGAAGTAGAAGAGTAGTTGGGAAGAGATGAGGATGGTCCTCGGAGGATCCATGGTCGAAGGGGGACCCATAAAATTGGACAAAGGAAAGCATGGAAAGGACCCCTAATGAGCCGAGCCCAGGCCCGGCAATTAACCAGCCCACTTGCGTGAATTCCCTGCTGATCATAATTTTCCACCTAATGGCTTTACAAGCCTCGTCCCATTCATCCCCACCGATAAGATCGTCCGGAAAACGGCCACAAAACTCACCGCTGACAAGGACCACCTAGCCCCTTTCTACAAAGTAAAGTCAAGAATAGAATATCGAGAGAGAACCAGTGAAATCCGCTTGCACAGGCCACGAGGGTCAGAGAGAGTAGTGCATAACTGGTGCTGCCATCTGTTCAGGGGAGGGAAAAGTAGAGGATACGGGAAGCGCATGCGCAATGAGACCCATTCAGGACGAACATGTGGGAGTGAGGCCGGCTCTGTCAGTTCACGCGCCCTACTGCTTGTCGGTGGATGAGTGTCGCTCTCGAGCCCGAATTCCGATTCCAATGTGCTGAGGTGATCGCTTCGCGTCAAGGATAATCGCATACTTTCCTTGCAATCCCCCTCCCTTCGTGAACCCTTCGAGAATATTTTCCACTCCAGCGCCGGGACTAATGGTGGGAACATCATGAAGATTGCGTTCAATTATGTGCTTCTTTGTGCCGCCATCGTTTCTCTAGGTGAGTGGAATTTCCAAGTCCGGATTCTCACTCAAACGTGTGCTCACCTTTAGTGCATGGAGAAGTAGGCTTACATCGAATAGGCCTCAGCAAATCTTGAAACTTGTGTAGCCTACACGTTATGCTGGAACTTTCTTGGGTAAAATCATTGAATGAAAGGGACAGGGTGCATTTGACGATTCAGACCTAGACTTGTTCGTGTCTCTATCGCTCCGTATTCATGACTCCCATGTACCCTTTGAATATTCATTATTGTTCTGATTATGGTTCATTAAGACAACCCCCTGCTTACGCGTCGCGTGCAGCGAGTACATCGTGAGTCATGACTCTGAAAGAGCCTTTGCACATCGTAGTCTCGATGAGGGAGCGGGGCCGTTGTCGTTCTCGTTTCGCTGCTTATTCATTCTGGGAGTCATGCATTTAGTATGAGATGCAATCTTGACTAATTGGCAGATTCTCGGTTGTTGCCTGAGCTGGAAAAGGACGAAATGCTATGGACAGGTTGCAGTTGCCATGACAATGGCTAGAAAACGGATAGAGAAAGCTCATCTCGATCGAATATAAGAGATTAAGACATGTCAAGAGACAAAACGTGAAATGGCGCTGAAGGAAGGATGCTTGGCTTCATTGAATATTCAATCCGGGAATGAACAACAGCGGTCTTGAGCACGGCCTTTCAGACAGGAGAAAATTGGATTACGTGCACATCAGGAGCGCCGGGCGCCTGTCGAGATATTTCCTCAATTCCCTTCTACATTCTATATTCCTTTTACCCTTGCCTCTTCAACTGTGCTTCCTAGCTTGCGCGGGTTGATATTCCTGCCTCACCTTTCATTCTCTCTTTGTGGTACATCAAAAAAGCATTACGAAGGGAAGTGAAGGGGCACTGGGGCATGTTGTGAAAGGATGGCGAGAGCATCTTCTGAGAACATTGAAGGCAGGGAGGGAGGTATCATTGGGAGCTTTTTTTCTCCCCCTCCTCTTATTCTCTCTTTCTTCTGAGGTATGGGAGATGTATGGGGGATAATGAGGGCCATCTGGTTCCAAGGGGCACACCGCAAAGTTCTCAGGAGAGGCCTGTATTGTTCATCTCTCCGGCATCAAGAATCCTGAGTCTCTACGTATCTAATGTCCTTGAGAAGGCTTAACCAAATGACAGCCTCGCTCCATCTCGAAGGTGGGGGAACGACATCAATGCGGAATAAGCTGAGAAGAGGATTGAAGGGAAAGGCAATCTTGCACTATTCATGGACGGACTGTCTCTTTGTCCTGCTTTCCTGCCATTCATATCGATTACCTGCGCGCTCATTGATATACGGACCTACTACACAAGAATTAAACTTTTAGTACCGGCACCAAATGAAGTCTAGCAAATGAAAGAACTGCCAAGTACTGAGCATTAGCTTACATTGGTGAAAACCATCAATTTTGTAATTCTATGTAACCCATTTAGTGGTTTCTCGCATCAAATTTATTTTTTATTGACACAAATTCATTGTCTGAACTTCTTGATGTCACGTCTTTCTCGTATTATCGCAACTGATGGGAGAATATCGTTGGCGTGCTAACCTCCCCTACTCCCCTCCCACCGCTGCTTTTGCAGCATCGTAAATTACTTTATTCCGTCACAGGGAAAGGTTAGGGTGGAGAAAAAAGGGCGGAAGACGAGAATGTGTGTGGCCTACACGGGAAGAAAGAGATGGTGATGGTTCATCTTGCGCCTTAATGAAAAAGGAACCCCAAAGTGATTCGGCAGCTTCCATGTGACCCAAAGGCGGAGTGCCCAAATTATTCATTCCCTCCTCTAATCAGAAGGCTAATTTATGATCTCCGGCCATACAAGAGAAGAGGAGAAAGAGGGAGGAAGCGTTGGAGCAGATGATATAAAGAGCTGGAGGCGATCGAGATTCTTCCATCCCTTGTCTGCTGGCCCAACCAAGGAAAGGGAATAATTGCCGGGATCCAGAGTTGATGAGCTGAAACTCTATTGATCAGTCATCGTCCTTCCTGGCAGCATTTGTGTTCGCGTGCATCTCCTTCTCCGCCCCCAGGGACACACACAGACAGACAGACGTGCCATGAACGAACACAATCGACCTCCAGGAGGGAAGCTCTGTCTTGATCGCCCTGCTGTTGCTTGACCACTCAATACTCCCTTCCTCCTCTAGACATTGGTTTGTATTCATGTCTGAGGTTTTTCTCCTTCCCCTTGAATTCCTCGTCAGCTGACATAGCTCCATCTGGAGAGGCAGCTTGTATGGTGACGGGGTCTGATAGTCTCCCTGCTGATGATTCTGACACCTCCTCCTTTAGGGGGATTCCATGGGAGGCTTGGCAGGCCTAGCTAGAAATGAAGGATTCCCAGTCCCAGGTGTAATCACCCAGATGATCTGTAGGGAGTTGAGATCATGATGGAGGCTTTTTCCGGCAGGAGTGCAGGAGGCTTTTAGACTGAAGCCGAAGAGTGATTGCTCCCGTCATCTTGGTGTGTGCTGGCCATCATCAGGCTTGACAGTTGCCCGCTCCATGAATGTTTTTTACACCATGTGTGTATGAAATGATACTGCACCGCCCTCCTCTGTATGGCGTGTGTGTATTATTTCTTCATCACATTCCGCTTGAGCTGTCATATTCTAGGTCACCCACTCACAAATAAGCCCGCCCTCGTGTCGTGCAGACCAGGCTCCTCTGTCGCGTACGGGTAGGACCTTGGATGATTGGAGCATTCGGAGAGCATAAGAAACAAGGAGAGAAGGAGGGGGGGATATCTAAAGATCTAAAGGGAGTGAGAGGAAGAAGTGTTGTAGCTTCCAATGACTATGACGAAAAAGTGGCAGGAAGGTTAACGTGAAGAACCAGCCCTGGAGCATTCAATGGGTATCTAAGAAAGAGGCAAGGAAGGGAAAGGGAAGAAGAATCCTTGGAGGTTTCATTAGGTATCTGTGGGAGGGGAAGAAGCCTTGAAACATTTAGTTGGCATCAGCAAAAGGAGAGAAGAAAGGACAAAGAAAAACCCTTTTGGAAGCGTTCAGGGAAAACTGGGGTATCAGAGCAGGAGCAAGGAGAGGAAGAAGAAGAAGCCTTGAGCATTCAGGGGTATGAGAACCCGGTGGGTTCCAATCTCGCTCGATGGATGCGAGAGGATCATGAAATTCCGATCACAAGGAGGAAGGAGTGCTTTATTGGACATTCTTCGACAGGGGGAAGGAGAAGGGAAGAAGGCAGGTCAAGAATCGAGATGGAACATAGGGTTCCTTGGCCTAACTCGATTACGAAACGGGATCCTCGGATACCGAGTAATCAGGAAGTGAAAATGGAAGATCCCCTTACCCTCCTCATCTCCATTAGCCCATGGGCCCCATGTAATGCGCGGTCCTTCCTCTAGTTCTTATCTCTACTGCGGACTGATCCTAATCCTAGCTATCCTCATCTCCATTCCACATTCGGTCAAGTCGCAGTATTGCGTACTCAGCTTCAGGCAGATCGATAAAAAAAAAAGATCTCAGGTGGACGTACAGGGTATCCCTTTCGAAATCGAGACGTGAGGAGAAGGAACGTTCGAGTAGCGGAGGAACTAGGGAAAAATCCAATAAGATGAATGAGGCCAATTGTTTTTCTCGGTCTCCTTCAATATCGGCTGGGGGAAATCCATTCATGGTGTGACAGATGATACAGATAAGGAGAGGGATCTTCTTGCTTTTATGAGGTGCCTTTGATCGAATGCTACAATTTCATCGAGGATCTTTCCCCGTTACTGTAGATCCCTTTTTCTCTTCGGCTTTTATATCTCAGCCTCCTGGGTCTCTGGACAGACCCAAATATACTAGTAAAGTGGGCACTGTAAGTGAGGATGTAGGGAAGAGAGAGAGAGAGGGGGGGGGGGCATGAAAGTACTGGGGTATTTCTGACAGGAAGTGATTGATGGATGAGACAAAGCGGGGGCAGATGCATTGTTTCACTTTCATTAGCCCCAGAGAGGTCTCCAGTGATCGAATCATCGATGAATGAGAGGGCAGGCTGGATATATACCAGCATTCTCTTCTCCCTCCTCCGTCTTCCGATAAATCATCCTTCAGAAGACAGAGGAAGAGAAGAAGGGACCCTACGTAGGCATCATCACATGATCATCATCCCCCAGATGTCGCCATGTCCTTGAACCTCCCTTCCCTTCCCTTTTGTGTATGATCTCACGATGCGATAACGCCATCTCATTAACCATTCTTCTTTTCCTTCGCGGAGTTGTTTATTCTTTTTATTCTCTCATTTTCAGCCACTCCTACTCCAGTGAATAATTATGCCGTTCATAACGTGAATATGATCGACAGGGATTCCTGCTCCCCCCGCGCGGGGTTCCAGGCAGGGGGAAGTGTTTCCTTTCTTAATTTCTCCACTTCATTCTCGGAGAGATGGGCTGAGGTGGTAAATGGAAAGCAAACATGGAGTCTCTTGGTGGGCCCAATATACCAGGGCCTCCCGTTCCCCACCTGAGTTATCCTCCATTGTTTGCACAGCCCTTGCATGCATTCCTCGAGACATTGCCACCTCTTCTACCTTCCTTCTTTTCTTCTTCTTTTTCTCTTGTATTACCCTCGGAGGCGGAGAATTTCTCCAGGCATGAGAGAGATAACTGGTCGGTATCGAACTTTATGGAATAGAAAAGAACTCAGTCTAGGGGAAACAATAAACAAGCAACGGAGTGAATGGGTATCTTTTCGCGCTCAGTCGTCCCATGGGAAGGATAGGACGGAGGTGGTAGGAGGCAGGGAGGTACTCTTCGATGCAAGTGATCATCCCTTCAACAACTTATGCCGCTTCCCGTACAATACGCACCCCCTCGTTTGTCCGAATTTCACCGCTTTCCCCCCTAATCTCTACCTGAAGGGTCCTCTGACAGGTTGAGAGACGGGGGAAAAACAGTTTTTTTTTTTACCTCAGTTTCACCGTCCCAATTTTACCTCAGGTGAAAATTTTTTGTAAGTGTTGACTTCCCCCTGCACGCACAAATTTTTAATTTCGCTTCAAGATTTTTCGCTGTAGAACATGTTGAAACTTGACCGATATACATGCGCATTTCAGATACCAAGGGTTATATCAAAGCACCAAATTTCATTACTTAGTTTCCCATAACTTCGGATAATTTTTTTTTAGAATAGCAAACACTTCTAACTAAAGGTCTTTATCAGTGATTATCGAGCATTTTAAAAATGAATTATTGTTTTCACGATTACAAGACCATTACGGGATTTTTACGGGGACCATTTGCCAAATTTCTTGACTCGATTCCGTATGGTTTTTCAGAATATTAAAAACAGTAATCCATCCCTTCAAGAGGGTGAAACCGTACTTCACGCTTTCTCATAGGCGAAACACTGGAAGAAAAAGAAAAGGCTTGTAGTTAACAGGTTGTGATAAAGGGGTGAGGGAGGAATCCCGTAATGCTGGTGGTGAGGGCAGATGAATGGAGAAGAGAGGACGTGCTTTGAAGCCCGAAGAAATTGTGGCTTCAGGCCTCCGGTGAAGTGTTCCTTGTTTTACGCTCTGAGGAGTGTGTATGCATGTAAGTGTGTGTGTATATAGAGAGACTCATACACAGAAGGAAGAGAAGGGAAGAGAAGAGAGAAGAAAACGTCTTCTTCCTCCTCCTCTCCCTCTCCCTCTCCCCATAGGAGAGAGACCGGTGTCGAGCATGGCTGCACTCAGCATGTCATCATCGCTGCCTTTCCTTCGAGGCATAGGCATAGGCCTACTACATTGGATATACGATCCATCGGAAGGATGATGTAGAAGTTGGACGGAGAGGAAATCCCTCCTCATGGGGGTCTTGTCTTGTCTTCTGTCTGTGTATGCTATATTGCTCCCCAGGACTCTCACTTCCATATCTCCGGCTAAATTGAAAGTCTTCGGGGGAGAGAGGAGAGAGAGAGGGGGGGGGGGGGGGGCAGGAGAGGAGGTCTATCCATCAGTCATGGCCGGGGACAGGAATGAAAGTGTTGCCGTCCCATGATGATGATCATCACGATGATGATAGGAGGAAATCGGGTCATAGGAACATTCTGGAGAATTTTCCCTCCTCATAGCTCCAAAGAAATATTACGAATGCGCATCACGAGAAATGCAGAGAAAAACTATTCTAGCTACTGTGGGCTTCTCTGATTATGCAAAGCGTGAAGACGCAAATTAATTTTAAATGAAAACCCAAGATGTGAGTTCAAAATATAAGAACGATTTGGGTACAATGCCCGACTGCTCACGGGGAAGACTTTTGACCTGTAAAGGTGTCTTCCAATTTGTGTTATAGTGAGGAAAAGCCTGATCTTGTCGCTCTTAAGGAGTCACGTGAGATGAGGTTGCATTCTTTGTGAGGATTTCAACCTTGTTTCTCAAATCAAAGAATTCCTGAATTTATCTCGTATGAGGTATGTAGAAGCCAAAGTGATCTTTACGCAATAATTTTCAGTAAAATGAAGAAAAGCTATGTTGCCGTGACCCACGAGGTGAACCACGAGGCTCCAATACTCTCGAAGTGGATCAATCACTGCCCACCTTATCCTAACGTATCGTGCGCATTTCCCATTTGCGCAGAGCCGGCTCATCTAATATAGGCTTTTTTCGATTTTATTTTGGGGCTCTCCCCATGAGTAAGGTTTTGGAATAGCAACAAACTATGTCTATTAGTCTTAGAGCAGGCCTAAATCGCGCCGACTCAGGACAGAGGAACAGAACAGGTGCATTGTTTATATTGAAAAGCACTTTCGTTTATTTTTTCACGAAGCTTCTGCTTCATACGGGACATGGAGGCAGGTGAGTTATTTGGGGAGGAGAAACAGGTATGATTTGTTGAAACCTCCCTACTCCAGTCTTTCCTCTGGTGATGATGGTCCTGGTTTTTTGGCCTTGCCCAAACTGAATCTCGTAGGCGGGAATGGAATCGGGGTACTTGAAAGGAGCTTCGTGATTTCAATTTTCAAGGCTGCATTTTCGGACGAGTTTCAGAAAAGGGCGTTCATTCCTTTTCTTCTCTCTCTCTCCTTTCCCTCGACCAAAAAGCTTTTCCATTAAAAGCCCTCATGCTCAATTTCAGCCATCGATCTGTCTGTCCCTCGGCTGGAAAGCCTTCCTTCTTTCGAGAAACTTATTTATTCCGCAGGGCTTCCTCCCTTCCTCTCCTTCCTTCCTATATTGTTGCGCAGGAAGCCATGAAAGACGGGCTGAGAGAGGGATGGGACATCTTGTGGGTCTCATGGGCTGGAGGTGATAAGTATTGGATGTGTCAAGGGAATGATGAACAGGGGTTGTTGTGAAGGATCTCTGATGGATCGTGCCTCGTGAATTGGGTGGAGGACCTCCTCGGTATTCTCCAATCTCGTCTAATTGTCCCCCCGTATTGATGGATGACCCAGACTGTGTGTGTTTAGATGGTCTTTCCTTCACTGTTCCCATCTCATCATTTTCTGGGTACTGCTTGGGACTGGAACTGGGATGAGTACGCAAGCCAGGCATGAAATGAGTTTATTATCCCCGCTTTCCATATTAATGAGGAGGCCATCTTGGTTCCACTCCCTTCCTAATAAATTAATGAAACTCCACCGTTAACAAATGTTCCGCTGCTGATTCAATGAGGCCACATTCCATGCTGGTGCACTAGGGACTACATCGAGAGGGCGTGTATCAAGACGACCCTATCGCATTTCTTCCTCTTTTCGGATATCATATAGACCAACGTAGGGGCCTCTGTCGAACTCAGGGTATCGGGTGTTCTGTAGGCTTTAGGGTTGTTGATGGGATTGGTTTCCAGAGCACAGGTGCCCAACTGTGTGGCTTTAAAAATAAAAAGGGGAAAAAGTGCTCACTTCCTCTCTGGCATGCTCTCATTCTGTCGGAAAATGTAGCCCCAAGTTATGATCAATGGATTTGGTATCGAACCTGTGTTAGGGAGGCCTCTCTAGTCTGTGGAATACGGTCGGGCTATCTCGTGAGACTGGATTCTCCCCTGGGACGATCCCCTGATTTCCTTCTTCCTCCCACGGCTTCTTATTGATCTCTTCTGACCTGACATAAGAGAGAAAGACAGGCGTTGACCGGGAGGTTTGAAGAAAGCGAAGAAGTGCGCACACACGAGTGTCTTGTCCTTTACATGCCAAGACAATGTGTTTATTGTGACAGGGAGGAGGAACTTCCGTTTCGTGTCTCTCCTCGGTCCCATTCACTTAATGGCATTTCCTTGGGCGTTCCTGTGTCTCCCGAACGAGCACCTGACAGTTTCCTCCAGGTTATGATAAATTGGGTTTATTTTGGCTTCGTTTGTTCGAGAGGTATGAATGCAGTCCTTCTAGATGTTGTTGGTCTTGGATGGCTGTAGGCTAGGGTGTGTCGTCTCTAGGAGAAACTCTTTAACGTGTCTGATCTTTTTCCTCTCACCGTGTTCCCCCTCGAGACACTCATCTATTTTGGGTACTTGAAGGCCATGTATCATTCCGGACTCCTGTTCATGAATTATGACATCTTTATACGTGTGAAATCTCAGGAGGCTGATGAAATAAGGAATATCATGTTACCTGGAGAAATTGTAATAATGTTGAGCTCCGAATACACGACGAGTGAATTTGGCTGATTAAAATTAAATTGCTTTTAATTGGCTTGATTTAAATGAAAGCTCATTTATTTAAAAAAAAAAGTTGACCGAAATAAAAGGAGCTTTATTAGGGTTCGAGGCCTCCCTCCTCACTCCGCCAACACTAAATAGCTTCCTGATTGCGAATTGTTGCCCCAAGTCAATTATAAGAATCATAACGTTGCGCCTAACCACATCGATGAAAAAACAATCAGCACACGAGGAAGAGCTTCAGTCTCCTATATAGTTCTGGAAGGGTTCGAGGCCCGTTTTACGCATGTGGTATTTTCCTTTTTTTTTAAATAGTAAGCTAAAGTGCGAATGCGTGAAGAAATTGTAACTTTCACACGAACATGAATTAATTAGAATATCGTGTAAGGGTAGTTAGTATATGGTTAATGAAATAGGACTAATGAAAATAAAACTTTCGAATGGGAAGCGCTAAAAAAAAAAGAAGCAACACATCTATAGCAGAAAAAAAGTCCGAGTGCGAACGACTTGTGGGTCATGAGTACAGGGCAGGCAAGGAAGTGGTTTATGAAGCGTTGTTCCTTAATTGACTCGGGACAGTGGGCATGGGATCTTGGAGACAGGACAGGAAGACAGAGAAAGAGAGGCGCTCAGACGGACTTTTTTTTTTATTCGCCGTCCCTTGGCCATCAAATGAACGAGGATGACTGGACAGTTCTTGGAGTCCAAACACAGGACGGTCTGTCCCCCCCATCAAAGTCTCTCATTGTCCCCCCCTCCACGCCATTCCTTCCCTCATCATACAGAAGCCGTCCTCTCCTTTCTAATATTCACCTGCCTGGTGTCTGCCTGCATTCTCGCAGCAGGGCGTTGCATCCCCGGGATGAGTGATTTTCGGGAAATATAGGGCAAAGGGAGGAGAAGGAGGTGAGAGATATCAAAGTTCGTCGAGTATATCGGGAGGGATATGACGAGGGACAATGAGGAAGATGGCGTATGAAGGATGTTGTTCTCCAGGGACCTTCCTTCCCTTCCCTTCCTCTCACTTTCAGTCTCAAGATGGTTCATACTCGACAGTCGGCCCCATCTGTCAACGGATTCTCCTTTGTTGGCAGTCCCTTCGTCCTATCCATGCCTGTCTGCAGATGCTTTGGTATTGCTGTCTCCCATTCCGAGATATAGCAAGATTCAACTACAGATTGGGGTATAAAATCTATATTCGAGTCAACGCCCCGCGCCTATTTTTCGTTCTCAGACACGCGTGGTAGAATGAGACAACGAGATGATTCCCTGTCAATTATGTTGATGGCTGCTTTGCCGAGCAGGTACTAGGTGGCCTCATTCCAATGAGTCACAGGTCACCTAGTTGACGGTCAGCCTATGTAATTTCTTCTGAAATTGGCTCTAATAGGCGAGAAAGAGCTCGCAACGGGGGGAGGAGAACTTCCGATCTCATTATATAGGCCCCTCCTGTGAGAAACGCGCTGGGTGAAAAATCGCTTCATTTTCCGAGACTCAGGCCATTAAGTGACACGGGGTTTTTTGTTGGTTCACCCGTCGCGACCTCTCCCTGCGCCAATTATCTTCTTCCCTTCTTCTCCATGCTTGGAGAAGACTCCTCCATTCATCCCTTGATGATCTCGGAGCAATGAACTTCCCAGATGTCATACTGTATATCGAAGAACGTGGCCCAGAGGAGAAATGTACTCCTAATCAGACACCAGGTGGTTCCCCCTCAGTCATGTAACGAGATGAAAGAAAGAGAGAGAGAGGAAGAAGGGGCCACTTAACGAAGGGAGTGGCCGGGCGGATGACTGTCTTTGGACGTCATTACCTGTCCCTATATCCCTTCATCGATATGAGCTCCTTGAAAGGCAATGACATTTTTATCGTCACAAGTAATTATGGAATGCCTGGAGCGAGATAGGACTCGATGGGGTCCTCGGCATTTATGCCGGTCAAGGGATTCGTATCGATTCCTGTTAAAGACATTTCATGTATTGGAAGGAAATGAGAGTGAAGGGAGACATGAGGGTGGGTCAAAGCCTCAAAGGCAATGGGGAATTCAAGTGGCTTCCCGTACATTGCAGCCTCCTTCCTTCGAGGACCCTTCAAACAACTCGTGTTTGCTGACGCCTGGGGAAGAGCTTCCTGCGACTCCGGCCATGTTCAGCAAGGCCCTGTTGGCGCCTTTTTTTTTTAAGGGGGGGAGAGAGAGAAAGACTCCAGGAGCTATGCATGCCATACGTTGCATAGCATGGATCAAGGCGACCACATTTAACTTGGACATCGTAGAGTGTACTGAGGAGCAGAAGCTGGATTGGATGATATGAACCCCAAGAAGTATTGCACGGGCTGGAGGATTAGGATTCCGGGCACAGGAATCTAAGCGTGGCATCCCCGGAATCCCTGCAATATCATTGCTTCATGCCCACACCACCCTGAGACAGGATCCTAGAATATAATATAATCTCATGGCAACTGGGAACTTCTTCTCTCCACTATCTCGAATGACCCATAGTCTTTGTATGCATCTCAGCACGATCTACCTGAGCCACATCAGCTGTATTTTATCAAATCTTAATGGGAGGATGGAACGCCTAAGATGGATCTCGAAAAATTTTTTATGTGAAAAATGAAGTCGTTGACAAGGATTAGCATTTGGCGAAGCTGTCGTGCTGCACTGTCTTGGACGATCGGGCAAGGGGCGTAACCCAACACAAAACTGCCTAGGAGGGGGGCTCTTCTGGTATCTTTGTTATGGAAATTCTCGGTGATCCATCTAACTGGAGCATCCCGATAGCTTTGTTGACTATTGACGGATCTTCGACTCACTTCCTTGTACTGACCGCATCATTATACATGCTATGCCCTCGTAATAGTTTCGAGCTGGCCTCTCTGGTATGCAAATCGCTGCACCTTCGTATAAACGTTGTCTTGATGGCGTTCCTCAGCTCTAGTACATGTACTGTAGGGCATAATTCTCGTATCGACTTCGTATGGATAAACTCTGCCGGGGAGACACCGCAAGGAACGCAAGTAGGGCAAAAGACAGTAAAAACAGAAAGATGGTAGGGCATGAGATGCGTGCAGGAATGGATAGCAGCCGATGGCGAACACTTCAAGTATGCACGGTGTCCCGGTCTGATACAAGCGCACCACCTGAGGGCATGCGTTCATTTTGGATGGATAGAAGACCAGACGAGCCAAGCGGTTTTTCTGAAATATGATCTCCAGAGAGGGGGGCACCGGAAAGAGTCACCGAGGGGAGTTCTTCCGGCTCAAGAGCATCAAAGAGGATTCCCTTCTTCGCACCTCAATGTTATCGATGGAACACACGCAATCCCACTTTTCTTCCGCTCACAATGCCTCTGCATTGCAGTTAGATTTGAATGTCTAATAGACCTCAATATCGTGGGCGAGCCAGCCGTGTTGTCATCGGAGAGTGCGTGAAAAGCTTGACAAGGGCAGCTGCATGGAAACTGCCATAGACCAATGCCACCTGTAGCATGAGCACATTGACGAAAGACATTCGAGAATGCAAAGCGCATCTAGTGATCAGGCATCCTTCGCCTCCTTGACCACTTGATGCCATGAGTTCAGCTGAGAGTCAGGAAGGAGCTAGGTGACTGTATATACCGAAGTCGCGGTGGAGGGTGATATGGTGACATGACACCACAGGGTTCACAGAGGGAAAGGTCATGTAGGAAGTCGTTAGTGGGAGGAAGTTGAAGTCCTATAGGGAGCATGGGAAGAGTCGTGCTTGACAAGTGCGTGATGGGCTACGTGTGGACTCCACGGATCTTGACCTTCGTGATTGATGGTGTCATGAGAAGACAATGCCTTCCTCTGTTTCTTCTCTACCTACTGGAGGTGCTCCCGTTCCTCTCCTGTCTCTCCAACAAGGTGTATCAGCGCTGAATGCAAACATCTAGGGATGACCAAGGGGTCAGGAAGGGATCAATCGAAAGCTCTCCGCATCTCATTGTCCCGTTTCTCAAGAGAGCAGAGGGCAGGCTCCATGTCATGAGACAATGGTTATGCAAGGCTTTCACGAGGTTTTTTTTTTTTTACTTCCACGGAAACGGAAGATACCTTAATTGCCTTTAGTGATGGATTGCCTGCTTGAGCGTTCTCTTTCCTCATCCCACTTTCTCCTTGTCTGCATGCGAGAGATGCTTGAAATTTGCCCTGAGAAGGGAAGGGTGGTATGCCTTCCACGACAAGGAGAACCTGTGGGAAAATGACCCCACCCACCAAGGCATGGTAAACAGGACACGGTCAATTAATTAGGGACCCCATCTCAATCGAGGGAGAAAGCTCCATCTCCTGCTGCACATACCAATATCTCTAATCGAATTAGTAGATCCTGCAGTTGCACCTGAATTGCATCCTGTCTCGAGGGAATTATTGACTGAGTGGAATGGGATTCGAAATGGATAGGAATGGCTTAGTTCGAGGGTGACGAAAGCATGGAAAGTGACTGGTCAATGGCCCTGTGATTGCAAATTGACCCATCAGGAGGGGAGTGACGGGCGATTCATTCACCTATTATGAAGCTGTAACTACCGTCTGTTTCTCTTCGCGGGTGATCTCTTCAACACTTTCTTCCCGCCCTGCAATGGAATTCCAAGACCGTAGTCGAAAGGAAGTTTTTTTATTACTCGTAATAGATAGCCTCTTGTACCTACACTTTCGTTGGAACGTGGGCTTGTCCTTTCTTGCTGGCTGCCCTTTATCATGCAAAACTCGGCCTTTCTTCAGCCTCATCCATTGTTTACGAATGATGTATTCACTTTCCTCACTCCTTTTCAAAGATCCTCTTCGCCCAGCCCTTTTCCGTCCTGTTCGATTCCATGACAAATCGGTATATTTGAGGGAACTTAGTCTTGACGGACAGGAAAAAAACCTACTGCTGGCTGTAGTTCCTCTTTTTATTCAATCCCAGATGCTCATTAGGATATAGAGAATGGAGAGGGAAGTGGAAGGCGGGAAACGAGCTTTCTCACAGTCACCAGAGCCAGAGAGCCTGAGAATGAGATGCTATCAAGAGGCCATGACCCTCAAGGAGCTCCTGTTGAGTGGGTCCCGAGGCTCGTCCCCGTAGATATGAACTTATTGTGATTTGAATGAATGAATGAAAGAGGGGAGGAGGGACTTAAATGGCCGTGATTTCAGGATTAGATGCACGTGGAGTTGAATGACTCCTCCCTTATACGTCGAATGTCCACGAGTGCACTCCCCTCTGTCGTTTTTCTGACTGTTGAGAGATTGGATGGGGATCGTGCTCGTAAACTTTTTGTAGCGAGCTGCGCTTGCCCAGTATCTTGCATTAGAAGAAACGTTGGATGTCAAGGGACAGTAAAGTGATTTAACCAGAGAACGCGCCTCATTGGTTCCATCGGACGTTGATGACCAATCAGACCGCGCGTCTTTGTCATCACTTAAATTTCACGAAATCCACTCAAGGCCGCGATATTGGAAGGATGACTAGACCGAGGGAGGAAGGGAAACTTGAACCGTGTAACTAGGAATAGGACGTCTGTTTTTGACAGGGGATACACGAGAGAAGTGGGTGGATCAATGTATGGGACATATGCGTGTATATGCAAAGCAGAACGTCCTTTTACAGGCCAAGACATCTTTTGGTCATTTGTCACGGAACCCCATGCTGTGATGGAACCGAGTATTTCAAACATGAACACAAGACTCTCTGTCCTGGTAATTTTTTCTTCTCTCTTTCTTGAGGTCTTTTGGGCCGAGAGGATTCTTTGTGTTTGTCGGCTGAAGGGACTTCTTTCCCTCCACAAACAAGGAGTGTGAGATAATGAGGGATCCTGAGAAGGTGCCCGGGGGCCCTGGAAATGACCACAGGGTCAAAATGGCCGTTCCCATCACTGCCATGATTACGATGGCACCTTATTTCATGCCTCCATGGACCTTCCCATCCCCCGATATGAAGTAGAGCCTGAAAGCGGCCTCGTCATATAGGACAGGAAGCTTCCTTCGAATAGTAGCCTTTCATTCTCCGAGCCACAGTCGTCGCTCAAATTATTGGCCGAGTAAATCAGTTCATGACATGACGCTGCAGTTCTCCGTTTCCGAAAGACATTTGTTCCAACCCTTCCTGGAACAGGGCTGCGGGTCCGTTATTCCTATAGCCCTTTACGTTCAGAGACTGCCTTATCGATATGCAGGAGATGGGGACCAGTTTTATTTTCCTTTTTTATAAAATACCTTCCACTAATCGATGATACAAATTGATATGCATTTACGTGCGCTCCTCCCCGCCGGTAAACTGTTGCTTCTGTGTGCTTGTGGGAAAAGTCACTAGTCCTTGGCTCGAATATCCTGGAGTGGCCTTGCCCCGAGAGATGGTAACCGAATGAAGGCTGGGCGGAATGAAGTGGGAGGCCCACTTTGTTCTTTTTACCCCTGATTGGACCACCCCGTCCCCAGCCATCACACTTTGCCCCATTGTTATCGGTGCAGATTCCAATCTTTTCTTCTTCCACCCATTCCCTCTTCTACGATCCTCTCCGTTCTCTTTCCCTCCCGTGCACGTGAATGCACATACGATCCAAATGGTGCTGAATGGAGGAAATGGGGAATACGCATTCTCCATTGGCATTCGGCAGAGTGATTGGGAGTCCGGTCCTTTGTGATTCGGTCACGACGCCTTCAACCGTCATTACCTACGTTATAGTGCAAGACAGAGGAAATGGTTAGCCCACGTGGAATGGAAACTGTTGAGCGTTCTTTCGTCCTAAGTTGGTCGCGAGATGTTTTCGGAATACGTGTGCCCTAGGCTAGGCCAGACATATTACCAACTCTTATGATTTGTTTACCTCCCGTCCTGCCATACACGATTCATCGCACGCACATCGAGGAACAAGAGGAGTTCATGCTAGGATACCGAAAAGAGCATCTACGGCATACTGATGGGAGATTTCCAGGCCGACAAGGCATTACATACAGGCTCTCTTCCTCCTTTCCTCTCTTCTTGTGTTCCTCTTTGGCAATTAAGAGGAGACTTGGAATCATAATTAATGGCAGGCTAATAGAGTTCCCGTGCGCGTTCAAAGTTCATGCCTTAGGCTTCTCACCCCTTTATATCCTCTTCCTTTTTTCTTTTTTTTTTCCTCCTGTGCCGGTAATTATCTCAAGACGGGTGCAGGGGTGATCTTGCTTCTTAAGTTCCTTATCATGTACCTCCCCCTGTACCCTCTATACCCTACAATACTCCTAGATCTCATCTTAGATCCAGTCCTCCCCTCCGAGTTCTTCTCCAATGTACTGCGAAGATGCATACCTCAGCTTTAGCTGAAACGTTCAGGTATGGACCGGCATCGGTTGCAGAGCTTCAACCATATATCGATATATATTTATGCAGCATCATTTAGTCACGTGGACGCCAAATAAACCCAAAGCCTGTTCCTCGATTCTGCTGAAAGTAGGACCTAAATCTAATGTAATTACTGTTTGACCTCGAGTAAATCTAAAGCAGAATCTAAATCGTTGATATGCGTCTATTGCTCGCCCGTCTGCTCCACTGCTGATTATACAAGAAGAGCTGGATTTAGCACAGGCGAGTAACAGATGCCCCTGGAATGGGTCATTTATGTATCTACCCTCATTCCAGCTAGAATTGATTTCATCTCCATTCCTACATGATATGATGCGGGTGCTGTCTATGCTTCCACTCCTGTAGCATGAACCTCTAGTTGGGAAACCGGTTCTACAAGCTTTCATGAAAATAAAAAAAAGAGAGATGGAAGATGAAAAAATCCTTTCTCACGGTCTTCCAGTCCGATGAATCCCCTCCTGCCCGTTCATCCAGCCTTCATTACGATTATTCTTTTCGAGTTTCCCCCAGATTCATGCTCAGAACCCTACATCCCCCCCCCCCCCCCAGGAAGACATCTCACAAAACGAGCGTAGTTTCAGTTAGAAGTGTGACGAACCTTGAATTATTTTAGTTCGGGTTTAGTCATGAGCTCTTAATATAGAGTACGAGTTCGTTCAGGTTTTGGGGTGGACGTTCTTACACCGGATAGTGAGAGAACGCTCTCACTGTACATTTTGATTTATTCTGGTTCTGGAGCCCCGGAACTGGGTTCTATTCGGGTAAGGTGAGTTCCGCACTTCATTTCGGTGGGAATCAAGCGAGTACAAATTCAACGAATACATTTAAATCTAAAATACTTGTATGATTTCGCAATAATTTCGTAGTCGAGATTAAGGAAAAAACTTTTCCGAACGTAACGAACTTAGTTGGAAAGTTCGTCAGCATTCGCAAATGGAGGTGTTCGATTCGAAAACGAAAGGAATCTGTTTTTTTTTTTTCTTCTCTTAGGTTCGGCTATATTAGTCCCGAACTCGTCTGTTCGGTTCTACACCTTTACTTCGCTTCTGATGGCATCGTGGAAAGGGGGGAAACTTTTTTTTTTCATGCCCCTTTTGAGGTGCCGCTGGGTAGGGGAGCAATGCTCCTATAAATCTCTTCGTCTCTGTTCGAATACCATGATCATCATCATCAGTGGTATCCTCCGCTCTCTTTCCATTTTGCCTCCTGGGCACCGTATACTAGGCTTCCGTTCCTTCCAGTTCCTACCGACTGCTTCCAGACGAATAAAGGATACCGGTGTCATGAAACATTTTGTCCCATGTCCCCCCGGACATGGCATTATAAATATGTTGTCATAAATATGAGTTGTCTAAGGTAATGTCTTTGCTCCTCCGTATTTCTAAACTTGGAGTCAGCTTGGCTGCAGGATGTCAAAGCCAAAATATTTGGTGACTTTCTAGGTGTCTTGAACACAAGAAATAAGTTATACGCTACTAGGAGTGATGCTGTTGCAGAAAAATTTGCATCTGTAGCCCGTGAACCCATCTTGCTTATGCTACTCTGCTCCAGTTAGTATCATTGGTCTTATAGTTACCGTATTGGTCTTTGCCCTCGAAGAACGTGGAAGTCTCTATTTCAAGGACGGATTGTTTATTGCGAAATAAAATGTCTGATGAGACCAAATACATGAAATATTATGCCCCATCGGACTGTTTAAAATATGTGGTCCCCGACCAGATATTTAGGGGGTTGTAAATAACGTTATACCGGTACCTGACCAACTCCATTTTCTTGATTAAGGAATCCGTCCGTCCCCAAATGTATTTCTTCTCGTGATGATTCACGAAATGACGTAGGAACAGGGTACGCCTCTGGCTCTCTGTAGTTCCATTGTCTCCTTGTGAATGTCCTCGACGAATCAAAGCTGATACGATTGAAAGTTAATTGCAACTATTGCGAAAGCACGCGCGTTCCTGCGTGCGTTGAGTAGGAGGCTTAGCTGTTTTGCAACTATTCAATCTGGATCCAATTATCTGATTTGGGAGGCCTTGACGGACTGCGTCGGTGGAGGAAAAGCTTTTATTTTTTCCTTGACGATTCATTAGGAAGAAGGGGATAGTAGCTGGAGAAAACCGTTTCCAGAAGAAAGGGGGATGAAACGAGAGAGGAGCGCATGTGGGCCCCATATGTTTGTGAGGTACCCCCTGCTGTGATTCTTGCAAGACAGTGGTCCCTAAACTAAACCAAACCAAACGTTCTGCCCTTTCCCCTATTTTTTTTCTTTCTAGGACACGTATTTACATTCTCTACACTTGCCAGATGAGGGAAACTGTCTCGGTGCCGCGTCGATGCACTTACCCTTCATGCCTCGAGCGTTTCCACCGCCGAATCACTTCGAAAATAGGATAGTTAAAAATTATACGTTAAAAATGAAACGAATGGCCCCATAGAGAATTTTCTGCAAGCTTCATCGTTGGTTTGAACGGAAGGGGGCACCCTCTTGTCCAGCAACAGACTCTTGACCTTCATCCTTCCAAATACTCGACTTGTTTTCATGAGGAACGGAAATTCTAAGGGCTTTTTGGCAGGGAAAGGAAGGAAAGAAGATGGAGAATGGGGTTTCCCCCATAAAATAACAATCGGTTGCCTATGGAGATGCATGGCATCAGCATCATCCTTGGAAGATGGACTGACACTGACGTTAACGAGATTCCTGCCAACTTTCACAGATGAGATGTCGTCGTCCCGAGCTCATTTGAAAGCTTGTCATATGCATTTTGATCCTTCTTCCACGTTTGATTGCGGAAACTTGGATGATGGAATTGAACCAATGACTCGTGAGCACAGACCCGGAACAGCACGTGGAAGGTGGGAATGATGATGATCTCGCTGGCCCGTTATCTTGGGCCTTGATTAAAGAGAGGTGGAAGAGAGTGGGTTTGATTTATGTTGTGAGACCACATGCTAAGAAAGCGTATCATCGCACGATGCAAATCTCATGCATGGTAGCCGCACTTTTTGGGCGAGGCCCAGATGTCGCTGACATCTCATCTTTCTCCTCTGTCACCTATAGAGATTTTTTTTTATGAATTCGTCTGCCATATGGGAGGTCTCTTCTATGAATATTTGAGTGCAGGAAGATTGAGAAGTGGCCAGCCCCCTCATCCTCTCCCTCCCTTCCTCTCGGTGTTCTGGGGGATATCTTCATCCTGATCAGGGAGGAGAAAATTAATGATGATGCTGATCCTTCCGCCATTCAAGCAGGTCTCTTGCACCTATTCATGTCGGGGGAGTCTCTCGGTAAACACCCTGCTGGTGAATACCCTTCATCCTCTGGCTCCATAAGACGGTGGTGATGGAAATTCTGGACATGTGTTTCGAATTCTCGCTCGTTGTGACAATTCAGATGGCTTTCTTTCGGCGGATTTTGCTTGACGACCCAGACTCCCATTGCATGGATCGTGTGGCGCCTCAAAAGAGCAGTTGGGCGGCATTAGACTGAAAAGGACTGTTTTGCGAAAGACCCATTACTCTTGGTTCTCAGTCCAGATGGATCTCATAGAAGGAGCTCTACTTGTCCGAAGTTTGCTTTGCATCAAGGTGGATTCTACTGGATTCTTTATTATTTCATTCTGGTTCTGGAATCAAGAGGAGCATGCCGTGCCTATGAACTGTTTGGATTCGGGTGACGAAGGAAATCTATGGACGTGACGGCGAAGAAGCAGGGCTTTGTCTCGCCTAAGATGGAAATTATCGATTCCTCTCCTTGGGCTGCAGATGCCGTAGAGACAGGGAGGGAGATATCCGATATCCTCCATCCTAAGGAGCATGTGGTTTCTCTAATGAGCTCCACAATAAATGCTGCACCTCAGCCTGCATATCAGTCGGCAGATGGAGAGCATATGCCTGGGACACGGAGACAGAGCTCATGGGAACAGTATCGCTGGCAAGTGGCAGCAGCACTGGTAACAATGGAGAGAAAGGACGAGAAGGTCTTGCCCTCTCACACACTCACTTTTGACGGTAATTGCTGCCCTGACAGATGTCTCCATGGTCTCCTGTAGAAGTAGATGTGGAAAGTTGTTGCATGGGTTTGGCAAATTGGCAATCCGCGTCAGTGGCAGGCATGGGAAGATCTTTCTCCTTCCCCTTTCCATTTGACCTCATGAACCTCCTTTGGGGCCTGGCAGGTCCTCCCCCTCTGTCTTAGTACGTACAATATGCCATCCGTCGGTGTGGAAGACTTTCCCTCCATACTGTGTATTGCTTCGGTTGGATGGCTTGTTGTAGATATTCTCTAAAGTGGGCATGATTCCATGCTGTTCTTTTCTGACCTCGAGCTCAGCTCTTCTGAGTTGGAACTTATTCCAAAGCCTGTTTCGTCTTCGTCGATGCTAAGTCAAAATCTGAAAATATTATCTAGACCTAAATCGAATACAAAAGAATTGTAGAGAGCAACTTAGTCTTTTGCGGTTCAGATCAAATCTAAATCAAAGCCTATTCTAAAAGCAATAGGCTGTTCCGCGCCAGAGCTACTACTTAGAGTCATGCAAAAAACTTCGTCTAAAATGAGAAATATTTTTACTCTGCGCTTCTCCTTGTCTGATTTCTGCCATAAAAACTTGAGATGAAGAGAACGCTGTTTATAGCTCTTAAGCTTTTTATTTGAGAATTTTTATTTTAGCATTGAGCTTTTTATTGATCCAATGTGACGCCTTAAAAAAGCATTGATGCTGTTGCTTTGAAGTTTTCTGTTTTACTATATGTAGATTCGAATGTAGATTCGTTCAGATTAGATTTTGTTTTAGTCTAGAGTTAAATGAGATTTAGATTTAGCGGAGGCAAGGAACAAACCCCAGAACGCGATAAACGGGAAAAACAGAGGGATTTAAATCCCCTCATTGTTTGACACAAAGGCCTGTAGTCGACGCCATAGCATGTGTCTCATGGAAGATCATCTTTTGGACGAGTTGAATATACGAGTGGAGGTGAAGGAGATAGGAGGGGAGAGGAGATGGAAAGATCGTGAACGGCCTACAGAGATCCTTCAGCACTTGCATTGCAGTTCCTCGCGTTGCTGGTTGAAAAATTCATCAACCAATCTTGGGATTCCAGACGCGCGCTATATTTCCTCTGAAGGAAAGAGGAGCTTCCAATTAAAAGTCCTCTTCGTCCTTCCTCCCCTCTTTCCATGCAATGAATCTCCCCCCTTGGGATTTCTTCTCACTTCATTTTTCTTTCTTTCTCCCCCCCCCCCTTCCCCCGTGCAAAATTTGCTCCACTTTGAACTTTCCTCTTCGTCTTGTCTAGAGGGGGCTTGAACTCCATTGATGAGATTTAGGAGGATGAGCACCGAGAATCTGAAGGGGGCCATCATGAGCCTTCAATGGTAAAGCCGGCTTCCAATTCCATTTTACCAATCAATCTTCATTCGTGGAGAAATCTTGCAGAATACACCCGCTCAGCAAAGCAGCCCAGGATGCAAGCGTTTAACATTTGCAGAACCCAGAGACACGAAGAGGTAAAAATAGTAAATTCGCTCTGATTGAGAAGATTTTTATGTTCCTCCCTTTTCACATAACTAAGGCCTCGTCCATGCCAGTAAGTTTTCCATGCAATTTTTCTTTGTCGACTTGCAAAGAAAGCTCGTGGTGAGGATGTCTTTGAAAGCTACATATGTAAGATTTTCAATGATCTGGGAGGTTTCTTCAAAAGTTTTCTCAAAAATAAATTTATCTTTCTTTCGCAACATTCTTCCACCATCAATGTAAGAAAACTTTCTGGTGTGGACGGGACCCAAAACGAGGAGTTACTGACGACAGGGAAACTAAGAAGGATTCGCAATTCGATTCGAGTTCTCATTTAGGCAGAATTGCCAGTTTGCCGTTCTGTTGGCTTTCTCAAACCATTGACTTTATGAGTTGGGAACGGATGGTTAGCGTTCGCCCTGCCAGGGAGACTATGTGGGACAATCACTCTCATGTAATGAAATTGGATGCTGCCTTCTCCCCGTCCTTAGCCGTAATGTGATGCAACGAGGTGGACATGGGGTTTCCATGCCCTTCACCTTTTCTTATTCTTACTGGCGACCAACCTCCTTGGATAGACCCTAGACCTGAATAGAGAGTTCAGTCTCAGTCAATTCAAGACATCCAGCCTTGAATTTCAGCTAAAACTTGGAATGTTGTTGCTAGTAGTAGTTCACTTTCTCAAAGAGCATAGTTTTCGTCCTAACTTGAAAAATGTTTTCTTCCCGAATCTAAAAAAAAGTATGCAACGAGCGTCAAGAGAGATGTCATTACATAAGTCCATGGATAATATATACAAATACATCGCTATGAGGAACCTGGGTTGAGGATAGCTTCTCCACACCAAATGGTCCAGAGAGGCACGATGACATGTCTTATGCTAAAAGTTATGAGATTTGAGACTTGGAGATTTCATGATGTACTTACTTGTTTTTGTCAGTAAATAAATATATATAGGCGATGGTGAGGGAGAGAAGGAGTAATTGTTTTCTATGTGTGTGTTTTTTCCAATTAGAAATGGTTTTCTGAGGGATCAGATGAATGTCCCATTGACAGATGGAATAACTATAGGAATAACTACATGCATCATCTGCGTAGGGCTGAAAGAATCCGTGAGGGCGTCAGAGTCTATATCAATGTTACGGAACACGTCCCAGCATGAAAAGCAGTGGCTGGCAAGTGACGGATAATGATGGATCGTGAAGGAGTGCCAATGTTAGGCCTACCTCGTTTCATTATCCATTCCCCTAGATGCGTATTCACCATATGCCTGCAGGGCCGGGGGCACCGTATGAGGAGAAGTTGACAGATAAAGGATGTGTTCAGGTTCAAAGTGTCGGTGGGAAAGGACTTGGGAGTGCTGACACACATATGGTTTAACATTGCCATCTGGCAAGGACAACCACCGAGGATGATGTTCTGTTGTTGTCTCTTTCTCCAGACGGATGACTTCCCCTCTCTTCATAACCCCTCTCTCTCCTCTTTAACGGTTTTCTAGACCTTGAATATTCGTCCCTTCTTGGTCCGTTATGCTTGAACCCGCATAATATCACGTTTACGTCACGGAGACTCAACAGGAATCTCGTGTCATCCGGATATCGTGAGATTTCACGTCTGTCTGCATCCTCGTGCGGTGGACTGAGAGAAACCTGGCGTATACGAATACGAAAGGTGACGTTGAGCCTGGGGAGTTCTCCATTCGATTCCCGTTTCATGAATATGCAATAAGCCCAGAAGCTCTTCCGAGGCAATCTGTCTGCAGATTTAGGCCTCGGAATTCCCTCTTCAGTTTCACTTATTGCAGCATCGACCTGGTTTCTAATGAGATGTACGTTCGCGTCAAAGATAAACAGATGTCGATGAAGACACTGATTTGCATTTGCATGCATCTCTCAGCTCCCAGCCCTGGTCCGCTCCACCCTCACTGTGCTGATATATCAATGACCCAGATATAAACTGGTATAGTCTCACCATAGGTTCAATAGTACACTGTGAATGTTCACCAGGAATTGCGTGCAGCGTCATTAGACAGAAAATGCGTAGATACTGAGTTTTTTTTAATTATTACGCTGATGAAGGGAAAGAAAATCTATCATAGATCCTAAACTACTCCAATTGAAATAAACGCCGTTTCTTTCGTGCAAGCGTAGGAAATAAATCTGTTTCCCTGTAGGATGATGAGAAAAGTATGGTGTTGGGAGTTTTCCGAAGACCTTCGTGTTTGTCCTGGGTATATGTGTGTATGCCATGTGTATTTTTGTCTCTGCTGCTCTTGGGGAAGCAAACACGTCCGAAGAGTCACTTGGGAGTACGGGGCGGTTTCACCTTTTTCTCCGATCCTCCCTGCTCGTCTTAATTCTCAACTCTAGGCTTGTAGACACATGCATGGAAAAATCTGTTCTCTAACTGCCTGCATTCTCTTTTTAGACCAGTCAAAACAAGTGTGTAGACAAAACTTTCATGGGGGCATTGTACCGCCTGATGGCCAGCATTTGTAGAACAAAAAGCATCGGAGGACCAGGTCCACCTGGCCTTGCACTTCTGTTTGGGCTGGAAAAAAAGACCTCAAACGGGGAAGTGTTATCTTTGCAAAGCAGATCTTGCGTGAATCACAAAGGGACGTAAGGAACACTCTAGAAGGCCTAGAGGGATTTCGAAGCGAGAGGGAGAGGCCGCTCTGAACTATCGCCAGGAGGAGCCTCGTTTTCTCTTAAAAAATAATTATTTATAGTTGAGTTTCCTGAAGTCTCCTTTCTCCCACATTAGCATGAGTTCGAATGGGAGAAGCAATACATACCTGTGCCTCTTTTCCAGCTTCTATTTTTCCCAAGCCACATCGGTTTGGGGGGGGGGGGGGGGTTCTTTGCATGGGAGGGCATTTGAAAGGGGCAATTCTCCACTTTAGTCTATCAGGTTTCAGCCGCATGGAGGTAGAGAGAGAGAGAACAATGATCTGCTCCTTTAATAAACAAGGCATGTTGTGCTCGTTACCTGGCCTGCGTTCAAGGAGCTGTCAGAAAACCCTTGTCGACAAACGATTTCTCTCTGCCATCTATTAGTTCCCCCTCCCCTTCATCCTGCCTTGATAAATACCTACATGCTGATGGTTTAATTGCCCTCGATTGGGATTTTGGCAGAGGAACGTGAAGTGCATGCATCCTAACGTTACAATCTGTGAACCCTTGCCAAAGTGGAGGACAAGTTATGGCATTGTTTGGATCTGTCTATGGCGACAGGCTTCCATATAAACACGCACGCATCCACTCTTACCCCTTTCTCTCTTTGAAGGGATACCAATCACATTACGTAATGCTCTGTAATTGTGATAGTTTCAGAAGCGAGCGGTCAGACGGGGCAATACATAGCAGAGCCTCCTCGAGACGTCAGCGTGCCTCTGCATTCCAATGTCACCCTCACATGCCGGGTTGCCAATCAAGTCGGCCATGTCCAGTGGACGAGGAACAAATTCGGCCTCGGTGAGTGATTTTTTTTTTGCACGTTTTTCGTTTCTTTCTCTTCTTTTTCAATCCGGCCTCTCTCGCCCTCTCAGCATTTCTAGGCTAGAAGGACTGGAAAAGGAAGGAGGAAAGAGACGGATCTAGTTGCATCCAAGCATGTAAACTGGGCTCATCTCATGAGGGATGATGGCGAAAGGAAAAAAAAGCCCTTTATAATACTGAGGAGATAAAAAAAAGACCTCGCCTCACCCCGCCCGTGGCTTTTCTTTTCTTTTCCTCCCTTTTCTTTTCTCTTCTCTTCCTGATCCGTGCATGGGCTTTCTTTCATATCTGTTCTGTCCTTTTAAAAAGTCCAACTCATCCATGACAGATCCTTGGGCTTCCTGTCCCTGCACAGACACCATTTTTCATCCCTTGCCTTTTCCTATCTTCTTAATCGGAACGGAAGAGAAAAACCTCCTGTCGGGATTCCGCTCCTCTTTTCTTTTTGCGTTCCTCTTTCGGTCCTGGGATTCCCACTTCGTCTTGCAAAAAGAATCCATGGTTTCATCCGTTAGCCCTTGTCAATCCCAGTCGGCCTTCATTTTCGAATGTACTTCGTCGTTCGGGTATCCATGGAAATTCAAGCTGCACCAATCCGTTTTTTAGTTGAAATGACTTGATGATCTGGGCTGCAGAAGATGTCCTAGAACAGATAACAGTAGATGGTATAGTAATGAGTCTACTTTCCACCGGAAGATACCAATTTTCTGTTGAAGAAACCCCCCCCCCCCAACGCTCTTTTTTTTATGGCTCTTCCTTTCTGGTTGATGCTCCCGCCCCCCTTTGTGTTTCTATTTCACATCGCAGTTGTATTTAAAATTCCGTTTTTCAGCTCCTTTGATGTCAGTTTTCTTCATTGTGAGACCGCAGAGGTTGCATGTGAAAGCATTCCTCGACCGTTTTCTATGTACACATCCTGGAATGATTCACCCGCCGAAAATCCATAACCCACCACATAGGCATTGAATTCATCATCCGAATTTCGGAAGTATGTCCGTGGTATCGGTGATGAGATGGGAGGGTGTCGTAATATCGGGGGAGTCCGTCATTTGGGGTGACGTTGACGGATAAGGGACATCTTTTCCCTCACTCGAGATATGCCTCTTCAATATCCGCCGCCGATTTCCTTCCTTCCTCTCAGTCTCCTGTACATACTGGAGCTCGTATCTGTCAAGGCTGGGTTTACTTTCTCGCTGAGATGAGGGAAGGAGGAACGTGAAAACTTGGCCTCAAATTGGAGAAACTTGGAATGACGAGGGGAAGACGGTAACAGGATTATTGGTCTCTGGAGAGACCAGTGACGGCCAGGCACATGTGCTCCCCTTCGTTACGCTCCACACCAGATGCAGGCAAAATCATTTCATACCAGACCACATAAATCAAGGCCCCTTTCCTCATCTGGGTTACTGCCCGAATCGTGATCTCGTGATGGCCCGATTTCACCTTCCCTTTGCCCTTCCCCTCGTTCTCCGCCAAAACATAAAAAATGCATCCAAGCCAACTGCCTTCTGTGACACGCAATGCTACATTTAATAAAGCGTAATGTTACGTTCTAAAAAGTGTTTATATAAAAGGGTTGCGTTATCTTTATCGTTATCCGAACTTCCAATGAAATATCAGTTCATTTGCCGTTTTGTTTTGTATTAGTAATTTCATTTCGGTTTCCGACTCAATTCACTCTACATTTATTGTTTCAGTTTCTGATCGTAACTTGTTGCAACCACTCTTATTCTTATTGAGAATCGAGGAGATTAAGTTCGTTTCATGATAGTTTGAACCTGTCATGTTGCAAAACAAATCGAAGAAAAATGTTTTTAAAACTGGTTGCAGTTGCAACCAAAATCTGAATTATGTGTGAACTTCTATCATGTAAACAGGCTGGTTAATGAAGCACCAATGTTCACGTTGGAGGCATGGACATCGAAAAGTGAAGATAAAGAGCCAGTGTTGCCAATTTTGCTTCGTGGTTTTTTTGGAATATGAAAGCAGATCAGAAAAAACTGCGAAAATGGAAGAAACTTGAAAAAAAAAGCGCATAACCGCATTGAAATTAAGTTAATGCGTCCACCTTAGTATCGGTTTCAGTTCTGAGCTTTCTTAGGATTTTTACTGTTTCCGATTCGAAGCCTTGGTCAGTACCACAACCTCTGATCCTGCCGTCTATGTTCGAACCTTCCCGAAAGGCTTGGAGAACTATCGGAACTCTTGATTGTGCTGGTTAATGACAAATATTTGTATGTCTAGTGGCAAAGTTACTTACCAACTTCCTGGCTATCAAGGAATTTCCAAATCAGGAAAAGAGCGGATGGTGCTGTGGAGCGCAGATGAATTGACGGTTGGCACGAATCCCATGCTGTCCGCACGTGCCCGCCCGTTTATTGCTTTCGTTCTGAGGGAGTCTGAGAATGAGAGTCCTTGTCTCTCCTCAATGCAGACTGTGCATGATCCTGGGGCGAGGAAGATGATGCTCTTGGCTCTCAGCTCTTCTTTTCCCCGCCCGTTCCATTTCGTTCCGAAACATTGTGCTAATGCTATGTTTGGACCCCCGTTTCCTTCTCGTCTCTTCCTTTCAGTTTTCCAACCCATTTAGCTTGAAGGTATTCTCCCTCGTTTTCGCTTTTTCCTCCTCACTCTTTCCGTCATTCCTTTGCAGCAGACGGGATAGGGCGTTTCAGGCAAACTTATCACATAGGGTGTTCCTTATTGCATCCGATTTTATTATTATTATACCGTTGATACATCACCTAAAAAATGGAGAAGCCAGTTGAAACGTATTACAAGATAGAGAGGATCGTTCAACATTTTCTGCCATGTCAACTAAATAATTTTCCTAAGAGAACAAAACAACAAAATCTTGGAACAAAACCCCGTCCGCTTCAATAGAAAATTCCTGTAAGATGAGGGACATGATCCATAACACGATAGAGCTTGCTTTGTGATTGTTGTAACGACTACAGGCTGCGAGTGATCTGAAAGTTTATTTTGTCCCCGTCCCCGGCTTTCCTTGACATATGTGTTGACATGGTTATCCTCTCATTCGAAAAGGAGTGATTCAAGAAATATTTTTTATTCTATCCTTGTTATACACTTATTTGGGACGTTCTGTTTCTAAGTTGCTTTGTCAGCGACCCAAATAATTGCATGTGTTAAGAAACACCGTTTATGATCACAATGTGATTTATTATTATTATTATTATTATTATTTTTTTTTTTACAGGAGTTCATATCGTCACTCAGTCGTGAAATTATTTTGGGCTTAGACACATGTCTTCTTGATGAGATACATACCTTTATCCCATTCGAATTTACGTACTCATGTAGTTCATATAGCTTGCTTCCAATTGCCAGGATTATGAGGTTGAATCCGATGTTGTTGATTTATTTGTATTCATCCAGGTGAACTCCCAGCACTGGAATTCTCCTTTCAAATTTTCTTCTTGAAGACGTCGTCGATAGTAAAACACGATAGGGTAAATTGGGGAAATATGGCATTGGGGTGATATGGCCCTTCACAGTATTACCCCATTCGGTCCGAATAATTATTTTGAGCAATTTTGAAAATAGATTATGGAGGTGTATGTGTAATAGCCAACATTGTATGCCCTGTTCATCGATGCAGTGTGCACAGGAATACGGGATAAATCAATGTTTTCAAAGCGAATTGCATGCAATTCCTCAACTTATGACACCGAAACTATGATGAACCTTTAACAACTTAAGAGCTTACTTCCAAATAGCAGCATGGATACAGAAACCATTTGTTCAAAGTTAATATACGGTCCCTCCAGATTGTTTGTGGAAAGTGCTACCACTTTCACCTGCAATTTGTTGACAATGTTGCCAACGTTGTCATACAAGCCAACATGGGGAATATGGCCACCTCGATTCGGGATTATGGACACAGCCTTGATTTCATGGAACATTGCACTGACCTATGGGCAGCGTTATATTCCATATCTGTGCGACTCCAGGCAATAAGGGATGCACCTCCTCTGGATGTACTCCAGAAAGTTTCAAGGCATGAAATTTGAATGCTGTGAATATCCCTCGTACTTTAAATAGAAATGCTCCGATGATTTTATAATTATTTTTATCTTCGTATATGTACTCAGAAAACTTTGTAACGTTTTTCCCGCATTATACAGTAGGACCTCTTAGTTTGCGTACGAAGCGCATTTTCACTTAGATCTTTGAGTGATCACTTCTCTTACATCCAAAATCTATAGACACAGCCTCCCAATGACGAACAATGCTACTCAGCACAAAGCGTTGCAATTCTGCTTCTCATAGCAGCCCCTGAAATCAGCTTGCAAGGTGAACCGTCTTTCCTCCATTAACTGTGGAAAAATTGCTGGGATACTTCTTCAGTTGAGTTTCCACTCTCGACAAATGCATTAAGAATGTCACATTTATTTCCCCAACCTGCACGTGGGGAGAGATCGAGTACAGTATGAAACTGATTGCAGACTTACAGTAGTTTTAGGGGAATCGATATGCAGTACGCATGTCGGGAATATAGCTGCTACCATCGTACCAGTACGTCCATCGCATGTCCACCGGACAAACTTAAAAAAAGAAAAACAGCGATTTTCTCCTGGTATTGAACCTTAGTCCTCTACCACAGGAACCATGGTCGCAATCAACCAAGCCACTCCTAGGCTCCTTTTTGTATCGGTCAAATGTCCACCACACGCATCAGCAAGTGTGCAGACGTAAAGATTAAAGCCGGACGTACGTCGGATGTACCATTAGTATTTGGGACCGTGGTTCAAGAAGCGCACATTGTTCAAAACGATGCCGACTTTTTTCCTGTTCTCGAAGCAGTTAATATTGTATTTTTCATCCCATACCTAAAAAACCTTTTTTTTATTATATAAGTGGCCATATTTTCCCAACTAAAGGGGTGATATGGCCTCTTGGGACCAACTTGGAAAGGACCAAAATGGTCATTTCCCAAGTAGTTTTTGCATATGCCTTGCTGGGATTGAATAAAGAAATCATCAATCAACATTTTCGGAATATTAGCGAAGTCAAATTTGATCTTGATGGGCCGTTAAAACCAGCTATCGCTTTTTAGGGCCATATTACCCAAAATTACCCTACCCACGAAATGGTACTAAGCTGTAAGAGTAGGCAGTTTCTTCTTTTCCGAAGTATGTAGGAACTCAGGGGTGTTATACTCTGTATGGGGAAGCCAGATTGATATGGGCCTGGATATGAGTGATTCGTTCCCAATATGCAGTGAAGCGTGGAACTCCATCTGCGAAGCCGAGGAATCAATCTTCTTGCATATATATTGTGGTCATTGCCTGCTTTCTCCACCTCATCATTACTCGGTGCACCCAAGACACCTGCGGTCTTCGTGGAACAGGCGTACATAATGGATTAACTCACTGGAGGAAGGACTGATCAGAATTCGTATTTCCCTTATGCACGTCTATTCCCTCCCGTCCCGCGCAAGGCTTCAAATCGATGTTCTGTCGCTGGACAAAAACCATCATGGCGAATCACACTGGGGAAAGGCTACCAAATATACTGAGTGCAGGGAAAAAACGCGCCGCTGTTTTGAATTTGTAAATCTGGAAATCGGTCATTGATGTAAATCCCGGGATGTACGCATCTACGTTTTGTCTTCCATAGAAAAATGTTATTAAAATCTCCTTAGTCTGGCATAGCCATTAATGCATTTTGAAGGTTGCGAGTAAAATTGAAGTGTGTTTTCTGGACGAAAATGTGCGCTGACATTATTAAAAGAGCCATTGTTCAATGAAAACCGAAGCGCAATGCTGTCGTTCAAGCGCATCGCCGTCCCACCGTATATCGATTTCAATGAGCCTCTTTGATCTCGCGGAGATTTCAAAATATTTTATTAGCGAAATTCAATGTGCTTGTTTGGCTAAACTATCAAAAGAAAATTTCTGAAAGAAATGAAACATTATAAAAAACATGTATATGCATATCTTTTGGGACATGTACAGCAGTAGCTATAACCGTTTTTCAGATATAGGCATTCAAAGAAACGCGGATTTTTTTCTTTGTACCCAGTATAAGGAACGTCATGAAGGTTTTCGATCCGGCCGGATCTAACTACGTTGACTTGTGATGGAAATCCGCCAGAAATTCCTTCATTGAACTTGATAAATTTTCTTTTCCGCGATCCCAAGAGTGTCGAAAGATTTCATTTCATGTTTCAAAAACTAAAAAATTCTATAGGCAGCAGATGACGAATTTTTTCGTTACACATCGAGTCCGATTATGGAACCAGGAGCGCGTTGCCTAATAAACCCGGTAGAAAGAGTAAGTATTTCGAAAGTTAATGATAGAAAGCTTCCAAGGAAGACCTGAGATAGAGGAAAATGCCTGCCGGGAGAAGGTACTCCAATTGATAGTAATTGAATACCATTACGTCATCATTCCTAGGTGATCTTTCCGCTCGGTTGAGCATTTTGCCATCCTGTGAAAGTCCTGCAATTCCTCCCAAGAGAGCGAAGCCGAAACCGCACTATTCCGATAGCCTTGTAACAGTTATCTCCGTTTCTCTCTTTTTTATTTCCTTCTTTCCCACTCGCACGTATATTGAAAACGGAAAAAAAAACGGGGGAAGAAGAAAAAGGCGGAGGAAACGATGGGAAGAGGGGGTGGCTCTTCAGCTACCCATTACAGAAGAATCTGCCGTGCATTTCTAATTGAGTCTTGGAAGATCAATCTCAGGCTCCAGGATTTCCTGCTTGTCGTTCCCCTCCGCTCTCATTGATTTCTTTCTCACTCCCCGAGACGTACAGAAAAAAAGTTTCCCTCTATGATTCAGTCCACGGAGATGCAACTTTCTGGCAATTTTTTTGCATCCCTATGTCCTTAATAAGCTCAACCGTAGGAAACGTGTCGTACTACCTTATACTTTCTGGGTCAGCAATCTATCATTACAAGGGTAGATTGCTCGTTGTCTTAAATGAGGGCATGGTTTGGAAAGATCAAGGTCTTGCCAAGTGCCTTGTATCGTCTAAAAGAATTCAGTCTCAATGGGCGATTGACTCTCCTTCCGTCGCGTTTCAAAGTAAATTATTTATCTCGGAATCTTGAGCTTTGGCGGAAGTGTGGATTGAGATTGAACACGATGCCACAGTTGGTCATGGAAGGAGTAATCGAGTAGTCATGGGTAATCGTGAAGTAATTTGTGCCTTCAAGTGCATCCAGGAATTTTCAGCATCGGTAGTATCGTTTCTTTTCATTTGAGTTATCCTCCGGAGATCATTCGAGACAATATACAGTTTTGTCTTGATTCTGCATGAAATGAAGTGAATATCCTTTGCTCATTCACACTGTTTCAACTTGTATATCCTAACGTAGCACTCAGCAGTCACGGAATTGCGAGCAGGGGGCAACCGAACGCGGAATGGGTGGGTTGGGGAGATCATATCCCCGCCTTGGCTTTGAAGAAAAGATCTGAAATGATACCTGTGTGCTTGTTAGTCATAACAATTGACTTATGAAGAACTCTTCCTGTGGACCAGCAACACACCGCTCGTCATTTAAGTCTATATCGCCCTTCATAAGCACCGTCCCCCCTTCGCTTTAGAATTTTCTGTTTGCGCCCCTGACTGCGAACTTGTTCAATTGGAGCTTACAAGGAAAATACAAACGAAATTCTGGTTCTTTGATGAAGCCTGTTTCTACTTATGTAGGGTAATTTCAGCCGAAGTCTGGGTCATCATGAATGCATGTGGCGGAAACCATTCGAAAACCTTATTGTGGTCATGTGAACGGGTGCGCAGTGAGTATTCGGGGTTTCTACTTTATTTCTGATGCCAACGGAGGACCTTCAACACTTTCATTTAGGTATTTCAGAACCCGTATTATTTGGGGTGGCTGGAGATGGAAATTAAGGTTGGAGATGGAAGAGGAAGGAAGAGAGATTCTGTGGAAAAAGACACGATGGGAGACCAGCCGGTCGCTTGGGCATTGTGTCAATGGGGTTATCTAATGGAAGGCAGAGAGGCCAATCAGGCACAGTGAATCGATTCCCCGTTTCCAAGATAATTTTTTCTTTCTTTCTCCTTCCTCTCTTCCTTTCTTGGTTCGTCGTCGCATTGGTGTGGAGTTTTCCCAAGAGAGAATTCTTTCTCGTCCACCGCAGAGCAATCGAGCGTGGCTTTTCATGCCCCAATGAAAAAAACCTTCAGAGTGAATCGCAGAAAAGAAGCAGTCCTTTTTTTCTCATCACAAGGGATAGTTTAAAAGGGTAAAGAGAAGGGAAATAAGAAAAAAAAAACCCTTTCCGCGGACACACGACTTCATTGTCTAATCTGAAATGCTCTCATTTTATTAAAGGGACTGCTCATTCTCGGCTGTCATTTTTCTTTTGCCATTCGAAGGACTCAGACAGTAATTTGTATAAATGTGTGAATTTTATCATGGACGCGAATAGAACAATTCGGTCATCACGAATTGCGTGAAGAAAAAGACCCGTATCCTGGAAATGATTTCGGTTTGCGTCAACTCTACCCTCTTCATTGATCTAGAGATTATATAAAAAACCAACATTCGAAGAGATGAAGAAATGCGGGATCGTCTTTCCTCCTTAATATGGGTTGATGAAGATCCAAGAAAGAGCAGATAAATCACAGGCCGAATACTGAAGACCCTGGGCAGGGGAAAACGGGGACTTCCGCCCAAAATCGGAGACAAAAGTGTGATAAGGCACCGTAGGGTTTAGGGAGACTTATCATGGTTACGACACGACACGACACTTGCATCTATTGGAGTTACGTGGAAAGGGGTTTGGCCGGAGGTGACAGTGCAAAAATCAGCCGACTGTATAGGCCTATGTCGAAGAAAGGCAAGATGTTCATCCAGGGGAAGGAAGGTTGCGTCAACCATGAGCCCTTGTGTTTTTTTTGTCTTTCTTTTCTTTCTTTCTTTCTTTCTATCTCCCCCTTGCTCAATGGAAGCCTTGTTACACCCAACCGCGAGATTCATTATCCCCTGTCCCCCAAAAAAGACGAACAATGCCAACACCAGCCATGATTGTCAATTGCCTAGCAGCCTTTTTGTTTCCCCCTCCCCCCTCGTCAAATCTGCGTCTAATGTCCGGTCGGATCTCAAGCTTTTTCTAGCGCAATACCATTTCTCCAGCCTTCCATCATATGAACGCGTTGTTGGAGTGTTAGCCCAGGTGTGAGTGAATCAGCTCTGGCTGATGGGTGTGCACACAGAGGTTGGAGGGAATGAATGCATTCCCTCGTCGATGGAGAGACATATAGTTGAGATGGATGGATGGGGATGCAATTACTCTTGAGGATCCTCTTCCATTACGGATCGGATTCATCGGGATGGGTGTATATGGCCCATCAGCGACCCTGTGTATACTGTAGAGCAGGTCATATCACTTTTTATGCCCTATCTCATGGATGGAAAGGGAGAGAGAAAGAGAGAGAGAGAAATCCTGGGGAATATTATGCAGGAGACAGGAAACTTGTATCTCCGCCAAATCATCTCGTCGCATCGTGGACATGAATGGAGGAGACCATTGTGACCTCTGCATTCGTTGACTAAAAGAATTATCGTCATCAGATAGCAGATATCGAATGTTTTGGATATAGGGGAGGTAGATGACGGAGACTGATTTCCGAATACGGGTCCATCCGAGATAAGGGCGATATCATCGGTGGATATGCTATCCATCGATCCCCGTCTCACAAGGGGGAACATCGGCCTCTTCCAAAACCACTGCTGATTTTATAGTAGTTCTCTGTCCCTTCTGTTGCAAGATATGAGTCGTCTATATCATCGGAAAAATTGTTGTGGCCTTTGACAGTTCCTAAACTTGGAGACACATGACGTCATTTAGGTGATCCCAACACATGCATAAAAAACTATTCATTACGGAAGTCTCAGAGTCTGCATTCATGTCAACGGGGCACTTGCATTCATGTCAACAGGGCACTTGACGTAAGAGTCTGATAGTTTTGAAACGTTTACATTTACTTTCATGATTTGCATGGTCTTACACGAGACATCCTGTTAGCGAACACGAATAGGTTGTGTGATATGAAACGCGTAGTTGCATTGATGGTGAAAAGAATGGGGAGTGAAATTGCATAGTAAAAGGCGAAACCAGATCTGAGGAAGCGAAGAGCTCATCCATCTTTCGAGACAATCCGATCGCTCCCTGAGCATGAGACAAATGAGAGAATGATAAAGAGTGAAAAGAAAGCCAGATTCCTGGTTCCAACATTTCCGGGAAATGGATGGGACCTCGGGCATGGAGCCCAAAGCCCCCTGAAAATATCGTATGAAGTCCACGAATGCTGGGATATCTGCTGACTATGGAGAAACAAACAAGAGGAAGTGCCGTGGTTTTCCGATGGCATCAATCTCATCATCGATTCCTCCTCTTCCTCCTTCCGTGGGAATTATGCATGAGGGTGGTCTGGAGAAACCGGTCATCCATCCTTGTTCCCCTCCTTTTCTTTCCTCTCCCTCTTGCCCTATGGAGGCAGATGCATTTCCCTTCCGCCTCATTGCTGGATCCTGTCCTAAAATGCCTATCGGGATCAGGTGCAGCGCGGCCCCGGTCAATAAGTTTCAGCCAAATCCCAGGCCTGAGGCCTTCCACAACCGTGAACGTCGTGTCTCTTCAGGCCCTTACTTCCTGCTATAGGAACGAAACCCCCTTATGCCGCAGTTATGCATTCTGCATTCCTGAAATATAGCGGAACGGTACATGTTGATCCATGTTGATAAATTTTCGGAAAATAAAATTTTAAATTAGTAACATGATTTTCCTGTCCGAAACCTTCGTCACAGCGAATATTTGTCAAGGATGAGGTTGCTTTTAAAGGTCGCTTTTCGTGGTAAAACAGAAGACTTCGTGCATTAATAAGAGTACTTGAGACCTGTCTTTATGTCATCAAAAGCCCATGTTTTTGTATGTACTGTAAGAAGACTTCTTTAGAAGCGTGAATATTTCAGGAACCGAGCCCAGGGAGGTATAGAAATGTTTTCAGTGATCATATATTCTGTATTTACTCGAGCACAAGGAGTATGACCCTTGTTGAATGTTCTCTCTCTTTCCCTCTATGTATATCTCAAGATGAAACAAGTCTATTTTGCCTCTTTCCCTTTGATTATTCCCTCCCTCAAAGGTCCTGAATGAGGACTCTCATTTCCATTTTGTAATCGCGCTGCCCTCACAATTGAGGCAGTTTTGATTCTCTGTCATTCTTTCTCTAATTTATTTTTTTTTTATAAATAGGTGTGGATCGAGAATTATCGGCATATCCGAGGTATCGGGTAGTGGGAGATGCTAGCAAAGGTGAGCATCACTTACAGATCAGTGATGTTCGATTGGAGGATGATGCTGTTTTCGAATGCCAAGTCTCTCCAGAGCCTGGGTCTACCAGAGTTCTTCGAAGCAACGCTACCCTTATTGTCCTTCGTAAGACCTTTTCCCCCCCTCTTGTATGCTAGCTTGTATAAGATCTATGTACCTTACTTGCTACTCCACGAGAAGGTTTTTATGAGCCTTTTATGATTCGATTTTTGACGCAACCTAAATGATCTTTGACATTTTCAATGTGCTCCAAACGTGTGTTCAAATGTGTTCTGAGACATCTTTCGATTTGAATGGGTTATTTTTGCAAGATAAAAACTTATTTGCGGAATCAGTGGCCAAAAATGAGATGAGCGTGTCTCTTACAGTGGGAATAAGATGAAGCCGAATCCCTAAATAGTGTGACACTTACTTGTGAAAGGGATAAGGTCCTGAGTGTCCAGTAAAAAGAAAGCTGGACCGGATTAGTAGCTATTCTCCTTTGAGTGTACGTCGTAGATGGTACATGCGATATACTTTAGATAATATGGGGAAAGAAGGGGGAGGAGGAGAATAGAAGAGGATGCATAGTGACCATGGCACTTGTGGATGGTTGGTGGGCATGGGAAAAGATAGTGACGACAATTCACGGGATTCTTGTTCTATCAGATGTGCGAATTCCATTTTTATTTTATGATACATTTTTCATTGATTAAATGCTTCCAAAACAAAATCGATAGAACTTGTTTGTTCGCGTAAAATTTTGGCGAATTATGAAGCAGTAATAACAGTAATATGCCTCCCAACACTGACGAAAGGTCCGGATTGACAGACGGACATTCGGGCAATTGCTCAAGGGGCGTCGTTCTCTTTTCAAAGAATGAAAAAAATACCTGATATTATTTGAATGAAAGGGGGAGAATTGCAGCCTAGGCAGGAGGCTAACCCGCACACCTCACAAGTCATGTCTGCTAGTCTATCCGTACGGAGCTCTTTTCTGTGCAACGGATACATTTCCAGTGACCGCCATGTCCACCATGGTCCACCTGCAGCCATCCTTAGAAAAATATGAGAGCTGGAGGTATGAGTAGAATGGATCCAAGGTGAAGGGAATTGCAGAAGGGAGAAGAAAAAGAGGATGAACCTGGGTCTCAGGGGCCCAATGCCCTCCTTACTCGAGAGATTCGGAGAGCGAGAGAAAAAAAAAAGCAGAAACGCCTCGTACTGCTCCCATATCTCATTTCACGGTCTTCCAATGACCATCTCAGACTCCGTGCTGTACATCCTCTCATTTCTCCTCCGGAATCGATCCTCAATTGGGAGAGGTGGGCTCGCTCTTCATCCCGACGTTCGCACTGATAAAAAAAAGAAGAGGAAAAGGCAGTGTCGTATATCTCTTTCTCAATTCTACTTCTCTCCCATTATTAGAGTTCGTCAAAAACTTCTGGATTCAGGCGATTGGTTGAATGGATGATACAGGATAGTGATGGAGATTAAAGTTTCATAGAGTTATTCAATATCCTCTCGCAACTTCTAATTCAATCGGACGATTGCGAAAATGCAATGGGATGAATATGTAAATGATGGTGTTTCCCTCATTAGGGAATAGTTATGGCTGATTCTGAAGGAGTTGCTCAATGTGTCTATCAAGAAAATTGTGAGGCTGTCATTTTCTAATACGATTCTTGCGTTGCAAGATGAATCACATCCCTTCCTGAGGCCACCTTTGGGAATGTGGTGATCAGCCAGAACTTTACCATCCCATAGCCAGAAAGCTCACCAGATACTAGTCCATGTTATTTCTTTATTTGAAGTTTCCTCGTAGTGCAAGGCTTGGGGCACTGACATCATTGCTAGAATTCGGAAATACGACCAAAGAAGAGTTCAATCAGATACTCGAAGTCATGCTCTCACATGCTATGGACAGTCTTGAGACAATACTGTACTCTTGTCCAGATAGGGGCGAATCGTACTAATTCTTCAGAACCAACCATGAGAGGAAAAGAAATTCATTCCCGCAATTATTTCTTTGAATTTCTGTTTGTCTGATAGAATAAGGAGCTGTAACATGAAATTGAACATTTTTAGAGCCTTTAATCCTCTCAGATCCAGGAAAAAAAAACTATTTGGCACAGGTACACGCCACTCAGGTTATAGCCGTTTTATTTGAAGTGTTCATTCCACCTGGGAAGACCGATATTATTACATTTTGTTTTGCACTCGTGCAACTTGAGCGCCATCATATGACAGCCATACAGGCAGACAGAGCAGTATCGATTTCGGATTGAACCTGTCCGAAGGCGAAAGAGGACACTCATTGCATTGCATTGCATGTCCTTGCAGTGCCGCCGACGTCGATTGAGATGGAGTGGAGCGGTGAGGGAGAGGGTGTAGTGGAAGTGGAGGAGAAGAAAGTGGTGCAAGTGATTTGCAAAGCCAGGGATGCCAAACCCCCTGCAGAGATTCAGTGGTTCAAAAACGGACGACGGCTCAGCCCCACCCCTGGTAAGTTCTTCTTCAAGTTATCCTCTATAAATCCTTCTGGATAAGAAACGGGATATCTCGACGTGAGAGGAGAATCGATCATGGATGTGATGTAGCAGTATCATCCATATTTGGGGGTATCTGGATATGATCAGTAGAAGTCGGCTGGGAATCATCAATTTCCTGGAAGAGGGATTGGAGGGTGATCGAGTTAGAGGGGGAATTTATAGGGACCATAAAGCGGACCGCAGTTGGAAGAAAAGGAGAGACTCCTTTGCCTCTAATGGAAAATCCTCTGGATTCCCCTCTCTCCTCCCTGTAACATGGTTACCCTCTTCAGAAGGACGGACGGGACCTTTTTCTCTTTTCCTTTTCTTTTCTTGCCTCGTTGTGTCTCGTGCTCTCATGCTACCTATATCTTCATGGAACAAAAGGTACGAAATGGGGGTCCCTGCCCTTGATTGAGGTCTATTGTCCGTAATCGCCTTTATTTTTTTTTCCGACTGTCGGTGGGAGCAGCGAAAGCGTTCTGGAAAGGTGGTGTGAGATGAAATTGTGGAGATGGGACTGAAGCACATTTGGAGGGGAGGGGGGAATCACGCCATGGGGTGGGGACGAAAACCTGGCTTGAAAATGAGTTTCTCACGGGGAACTTCATTCTTGCGTGCTTCTTCCTTCTCTGCACCTGGAAATGGAGCCCGGATATCGAGATGATTTCGCGTGCATCATCGCTCTCTTCTTTCCCCATCTGCTCCACCCTTAATGTCCAAATGCCCACCTCGGTATGAGGAGGGGAGAAAAGTGCACAACATGAGAGTGCTTACGCGGAGGATTCTTCAAGTCCATGTTAGAGAACTATGCTAGGTAATAATAATAGGCAACTTTGTCAGAACGGTATCATGTAAAACAAAATTATTACCACTTCAAAGCGTTTCCAAGTAGGCATGCATTCCTCGCGACGACAGCATCCAGAAACCACAGTTTTTATCTTGCTCTTGAACGATAGAAGGTCAAGGGCAAAATCTGGGGACCCTCTAGATGTCACTTCCTGGAATTAGCGTCTTTGGGAACTGCGACATACGGTATCACACTAAACTGATACAGTCGACTCCGCATAATGGAATACTGCTTAATGGAATACCATTTTACTGTCCTGATTTACGATACGATGCAGAAGATAGTTTCGATTATTGGAATACTCAGGGTTATTGAGTAAAGTTCGCTGGTCCCCGTGAGTGTTCCAATATGCAGAGTCGTCTGTATTTACGTTAGAGCCACCCTCGATCCGGCATTGGCCATGCTCATGGTTCATTTCTGTGTTTTAATTGTGCAGCATGCAATTTTATTTTTTTTTGAAAAAATCGCTCACTCCAGCGCACGCAACGCCAATTCGCACCTTGTCGCGAAAGTGTTTAGCATCGAATAGTCTCGTAGGCCGTGATGTAGCTTCATCAGTCACTGTTTGATCCCTTTTTCAAGGTGCATTTTATTTCAGGAGGGGTCCATTCATGATCGGCGATTCAGTGGCATTCATTATTAGGGACGAATTTACATGCTATAGAAGCACTACGTATTTACGTGCTTCCATGCTCTAAAAAGTACATGAAATATGCAATTAGATTTTTATTTTATCTTTGACGACCGTGTTGTCATACCTCATATTCAGAGCTTTTTTTTTAGAGTTGGTTATACTTTTGCAAAGCACATTGTGGACACGTGCAGCAGGCCTGTTGTGCATTTACAAGGTTTTTACACGGCTGAATATGCTCCCCGCGAAGGATATCCGCTTGAAAGCGAATTGCATACTCACACAAAGCCGCAGGAATGACGTGTGCCATTATGAACAATACTAGAACAGCATGACTGCCATTGTCGTGGACTGGAGACAAGTCGCGAGGTGTACATGTTCGCTTCGATGTGATCATTGTGTTTATCTCTTTCCATATGGAGGAGAAGGAAATAAATATGCATAAGCACATAAATCCGGTCCCTCTTCAATATGAAGGATCCGAGTGAAAGGATGATAATGATTGGTTATAATTAGATCCTGGAAGCTGAAGACAGCAGGTAAAGTCATAACAGGAAAATTGCATCGGAAAGTTCTCGGAGTACACCGTTACCATATACCAATTTTCCGTGAAGTGCAGGATAAAGTATGTGTTTGATGGTGTTCAAACCCTGCAGGCGCCGTCAGATGAACTTTCGATGAGATCGTTGGAGAGACAGCCACCCACATTGACCGAAGGAAATGGACGGGAGTCGCGTGACGAGTTGAAGTTGGCAGGGAGAGATTTGATTTTGCCGTATCAGCGAATCTTTTCATGTGAGGGAGAGAGAGGGGGGGGGGGGAAGCCAACTGGCTTGGGAGAATTCCGCTTTGTCCTCGGAGGACTCTCCATGAAAATGGATCCGCTCTCTCTCGCTCTTCGAGAGGAAGTGAATAGCCGCTCCTGTATTATGCGGAAGCCATTTCCTTCAAACTTTTCTCCTCCTACACGAAGGAACTTGTCCTGTCCAGAAACTTCTCTGCTGACCGAAGTTCTCTGCGGTTGAACTTCTCACCAGACACGGACAGCATGAAGAGTCTTCATGCTCCTCTTTATAGGCACCTGATCCAATTACCCGAACCCATTCCAATCCTCGTGCCTCTTGTCTTTCCCCATCTTTGAAAACTTCGATGTTGAAGAAAGACTTTCAATGGAATCTTCGGTCGCATCAAATGAAGACTTTCACAATTGATTAAGACAAATCCACACTCTAGATAGGATTGCCAACTCTGGGAGGCCCAAGGAGGTTTGTCATATGAGAATAGTGTGCCAGTTTGACCCTTTTGGACTCTCATGTCATAACTGACATACGATTTCAGAAGTTGGAGCACCTATGCCTTCAACAAAGTCTGTGAGCCCATCTGTTCTCGTTATTGTCGCTGCTTGACTTCTGTATGTCTCATACAGATCAATCTGGAGCAAGAGCATCTGAACCGATTTTAGACGAATCTGGGAACAGTTGACTCGACTGATACCTGTGGGAGTACTTGATACTTGGTATCTTGGTACTCAAATATAGGGTGTTCGAATGTTTAGGGGAACATTAAAAGAAAGGCATCCGTAGCATCTTATTCAAAGCATTGCAACAGCACAAGTCTTTTCTCATATACTCCGACTATACAAAAAAGAAGTCATGTATACACATTCACTCTTGATGCCGAATGGGGATAAAGTCGCGTGCATTTAATTCAGTTTCTTTGCCGAGATACATTAGAAATTCGTAAAATACACCGTGTGACAATATTGGGACTTACTTTGACCCTGTCACGGTGACAAGTTGCTACTACTTTCATATGCAACTCGAAAGAGGAACTTTGAAGATTCCTGGTCAACTTCACACAACGTCAAAATTGATTTCGCACGCAAGAGACCCGTGGCTCACACCTCGTTTATCATACATTGTACTGCTAACTGACCCCATGAATATACCTTCTTACCAGCAAGGATTTGATCGATAAGCACGCTATTCATTCATACAATAAACATATTGAATGTATCTACGCCATCCCCACTTCAAAGAAATGACCGAGTGCTCACTCGATCCTCTGAGGTGAATGTAATCTTTTCTTTTTCTTCTCGTGCGCGGGATTCCTCGTCGCGATCACGGCGAATTCCATATTGTCGAAAAGCTTTCCTCGGCTTCGTCGAATCAGCACACAATGCATGGGGACTATTGCAGGAGTCTCGGTTGCTCGATGAGGGAAGGATGGATGATTCTGACCCTCCCCATGCTTCTCGAGTGCTCACTTTTTTTTCGGTATGATGTATTTACTCATTTTTTAAATTTGGTATGGTGTATTTACTTTAGGTTGATGCTTTCGAGAAGTTTCACTTGACCCAATTATTACAAGCTTCCTTGAACATACATACAGAGAATACGATTCTTGCCACATTAAAGGCGGCAGTTTCAAAATGAGAAAGGGTTATTGAAGGGGAAGTAGCGCCCGCGCTATGAAGAGCCTGCAAGAGATGTTCATATTATTGTTCCGGCTTCGAAACTAAGAATGCATATACAACAGGGGTTTTTCAGTCCATCTTCACAGCATGGATTATATAGATCTGATTAAAGAGTTGTGGTGACACGAAGAAGGTCCCATCAGCAACCTCTGTTGGGGTTCTGACGCGAGCTGTACATTTTCTCTAATGGGAAGGAGAAGCATTCTATTCGCATCATCCGGCCCGCTGTCATGAAGGGAGAAAACCCTTTCTTTGTAAATCGCACAACTGTCACCTGGTATTGCGATATCTGCCAAGCTTTGAGGCGTAGCGTAAGGCATCTGCTGCAGACCTGACCTCTCCATGGTACGTTGCAACGATCCTCACATTGCAAGGCGAGTGTCTGCCTCCTCTGTGCAACATATGCATCATGACTAAATGCATTTCGAACTAAATAATCAGCCATTCTATGTCGTTAGAACATTTACTGTACAAGACGGAACTCAACCGAATGTACTCATAACATGTGCAGACGAACACTGGTACTGTTATGATATGCATCTGGAAACTTCGCCGCAATGGCTCAGGCCTCTTAATGGTACTGCCTTTCAATTCGACATCAGTTTCACGATGTAAACTTTAGCTGGGTCATGCGCATGAGATTGCTCGCCGATCGTTGAAATTTATCCATTGCTTGCTTTCGCACGGACTTCGCATCCAATCACATCACTCCGCCAGGATTGCTTCTTGTGAACGGTTAATGCAGAGAAATCCACGACCACTTCGTCCTTTTTTTTTTCTTTGTGAGATGGAAAGTATTTCATTTCATATAGGATACGCAGATAAGGTATATGCTGGAAAAGAGAGTGCGTTGCATGAGACGAGAAAGAAATCTGATAGTTGATAAGGGCGATTTTATAGATGAAATACACTGTCTGGAAGGTTATTAGCTGGAATATTTCCTGAGCGAGAATGAAAATAGGATATTTGGTGTCGGGAATCTTAAGTCATGAGATTATTCAGCCGGGTCATGTACCGGCTTATTATAGGCCCATGGCTGGATAGTGATGCGGCAGATATCATATTAGGTTCGAGCTGATCTGATTCTGACCCTGGTGAGTATGACAGTCTGGTTTCTCTGATTCTCCGTCAGCGATTGTGGGATGGCTTGGGCCTTCCCTGGTTGGGCATAAGCGGGTTTCATCCTTCTTTCCTTCCTTCTTCAGCCGGACCGCTCATTAGGAGTCTATTTTCCGAGCCCCCTTCCGTGCTTTTATCTCTGCTTGTCTGGAATACCAATCCAATTCTGGCCTGATCTGTTTGTCCTTGGCCGTCTCTCTTTTCCCTCCCTTCCAAATCGCATTACTTTGATGCTTCTGCGGTCAGGTCCCACATGGGATCTTGCAGGAGACCGGCACGAAATTCCCCCTTTCTTTTTCCACTCGAAGGAAGATACTTCTCTGAATCGCCTCCGAGTTGGTATCTTCGCTTGCACACGGTACGAAAAAAAAAGACCAACGATGTTGAGTCGCTGCATCTCAGGAATATATATTTAAAATCGCCACACATTTTGTATGTGTGAGCGAACCTTCTTCCTTTTTCTTTTTGAAAAGTTGGTCAAAATCCGATAACTCATACTTTTCAGTATTTAGGAAGTCGGAAATTTGTTATGGACGACGACTCTAACGAAGGTTCGCAGAGGCAATGCACTGGAAACGCTGATTCTAAATGTTTCCTGCATTCCGTAGTCATTTTCGATGCTCAGAAATTCTTGTCCATTTAAAATTCCAATATTGTTCATAATTTCGATTTGAATAATGGATTTCAGTACCCCAAAATTTTCGATCTTGAAGTGAAAGAAGTCAGGTCACATTCCCATTATATTTTGTGAAATTTGACTAAGGTAGCCTGTTATTCAAAGCCCTTGATCTTTTTTTCCCCTATACCTTGCCTGTTTAGTGCATACCTCTCGTGAAACGTCGAAATGTCGTTGTCATTGCAAGATTCGTCCTGCAGAATCAATAGTCGTTGGTGCGCAAGCCAGCTAGCAGGACTGAGCCTCAATCCATGTGATTCGTATAATGTTTTCATTATCATATCCACGGGTCCAATTATATTTGAGTAGGCCATGCTCCCGGAGCATGGCCTACTTTTCTGTAACCATGAAAATGTCAAAAATCTTGTGGCTGACACATATATCTGTTGAGCTAATTCCAACCAAAAGAAATAAAACAAGGGTAGTTACCATTTGCGCACTCTCTGCTCCCTCGTGCACCTCATTGCGCACACCCAGATGTTCATCTGGATTGGATGAGACATATAACCCATATGCGCAAAACTGCTGTTAGTCTCAGTTGCCCATTTGCACACGCTAAAAGTCAGGAGGATGTGAAGGTTAACTCCAAGAAAACATAACTCTATTAAAACTATTGGTGGATTGCATAAAACTGACTTTAGTGTAATAAAGCTTTAAACGTCCTTTACCGGTGCTAATAAAGGTTTAAAGCTTCATTACGCTAAAGTTTAGCATTACTTGTTTCTTCACGCTGCAATGCCCTCTATGTGCCCCACTCAGCATTGTGAAGCAATCAAAACTTCTAACCGCCCTCTACCACAGTCATGTCCACCATTCGTTTCGGGATAGCTCACTTCCACAGAAATGGCGCGATTCGTTTTAATGGCTGAAGTTCACATTTTCATGGAGTCTTTTAGACTTGCGAAATAGGGTTCGTATGGATCAGGATTCAGTCAAGGAAACTCGTGATTATCTGTTTTAGCCATCAAGGAAAATCTAGAAAGATGCGAAATTGCCTTCCATAGCATGAAACCGGAAAACCAATGTATGACAACGATATGTCGTTTAAGGGCCGATTTGTAACGCAGTGTCTCTCGATGGTCGAACTTAACAGCTCTGCATGAAATGCAGTCACAGATGAAAAATACTCCAATTGCAGACGGAAGAAGACTTGGGACTTGATGCAGGTGAGACTTGTGGTAGGACGAATTGTCTAGCAAGCAGACGACAAAGGAGACGTAAGAAGGGAGGCTTCAGGTTCGAGCTTGACGACAATAGGCTGGACCTCAGGGGCTCAAAAGATTGCTTTTTACAGGATGGCTCAGAGTTTTCGGCATGTCTGAAAACACTGAAGAGAGGGTCCGAAGGCCACAGGACAGACAACACTTCAAGGATAACTTGAAAGCCGACATGCATAGGAAATAGGGAGGCTTTCAGCCGGAAACTAATTTCCGAGGGAAACTTCTTGAGCGATGAGCACTCGCAGGCTTATACTCTGTGGAGAATTTTCTCCGACAGATCGGATGTACGTGACGAAGATAGGAGGCTCAGACCGGACGAGTGGAATAGGTGGGCGTTACTCGAGCTAGAACAGCTGGAGCGTGAGAGGTCGATACTTGAGGAGTATTGGACCATGGTCCAAGAGCGGTGCTGCACGACAGCAAATTGGCATATTTGTAGGTTTTCAGGTGTCTTAAGGGGCACTCCATGAAGAGCTACAGAAACTCCAAGGGCATCGCAATCAAGAGCAGGAACTACGTGGGTAGGGGTGGATGGTTCACGTGACAGTGGATATAGCCTGAGAATACGGGGGACGGGAGGTTGCACAACGTTGCTTCCAAGTCCGTAACGCGTATACAGTTTGGAGGGAAAAAACAAGAGGTACTCTACACAGGTATACAGATGATGTATTTATAGGAAAAGTACATTGTCGGTACTTCACGAGTACTTGTTATAGGTTGAGAGGGTTCTGATCTGCGAAGTGTTTTGCTATATAAGATTGCTTATGTACGTTATCATCTAAGAAATTTAGAGATTATCCTATTTGCTGATATGATACTGATGCTTCTCTGAGGTCCTTCCCGAGGTGAACATTGCGGAATATTCATGGGATTCTTTTGAATAATCATTCAGGTTTATGCCAGAAAGTTCTAAGTTTTGTTATAATATTTGAACTCGAGTTGAATATCCAGCCATGCTAACTGGAATGGTCTAAAATACTGATATGCATGCATAGAGATATACAGAAATATTTGCAAGAAAACATAAAGCAGGGGTGTCAAACTCAAGTCGATCGGCGGGCCGCATTCCTTATCCTGCAGATGCCTGCGGGCCGCACCCATACTTTTTCACCGAAATTTGTGCTAACAGTCAATCCAAGCGGAAATTTCAAGAACAGTAGGCGGGCCAGATGAACCACCTCCACGTGCCGTATGTTTGACACCCCTGACATAAAGTTATACATATTAAAGGATTTTTCAGCTGGAGTCCATGATGAATTACTAATATAGAAACTTGTAACTGCCGTGTGAATCCTGTTTTTCTATCTATGCTGCTCTGCATTTTTTTTTTAACTGTGGGAGTGTCTCCCGGCAAAATAAGTAAATAGGGTAGGTGAGACAAATTCCGACCCTGCCATAAAATCCGTCCCCTGCATCACATAATTCAACTTAACAAGAAACCCAATAAGCCCTTTTCAACCAAATTACATCAATGTGCTCCCAAGTACGTTCCCCGTGCCAGAAACATAATCTCGCCATCAGTGACAGAAATCGCTCTCTGTCATTAGCATGAATGCATGGATGGTTGGAATGCACTCGGGTTAATGTGAAATTCCTTATAAAATTTTTAAGGTATCCTAGGAGGTTTTGATGAATGCGCCAGATATTATCATAGTTAAGAAATGCATAACTCACTTTTCTGAGTTTGAGATAAGACCAGTCAGGGTATTTGGAGCTCAAACTCTGAAAATTTTGTTCGAATATCAAGAACTTTAGGGGGCGGACTTACACGCAGAATTTAGACTTAAAATCTAATTCCGACCCCTCGGGTCGGAATTCGAGACATAAGTTTTCATCAATGTTCCAAATTCCGTCCTTTTATATGTAGTAATCCTTAGATCGAAAATGGGCAAGAAGAACTTCCAGTACACGGCAGAGCAGCTTCGGGCTGCTTTGGAAGCATGTCGCACGGGTGCCATGGGTCCGAAGAAAGCATCCAAAGAATTCGGAGTTCCCAGAACAACTATAAAGGATAAGCTGAAAGGGCGGTACGNGGGTCCGAAGAAAGCATCCAAAGAATTCGGAGTTCCCAGAACAACTATAAAGGATAAGCTGAAAGGGCGGTACGATGACGACTGCTCACATGGCAGACCGTCAGTTTTGATGCAAGCAGAAGAAGAGGAAATCGTGAAATGGGTTCTTGAGCTCGCACAGAGGGGATTTCCCAGAAAAAAGGAGGACATCTTGGACAGTGTTCAAGCCTTTCTTAATGCTGATGGAAGGGAAAATCCTTTTCCTGAAAACCGTCCCGGGAGAGGATGGTTTCGTTTGTTCCTTGACCGCTGGAAAGAACTTTCCCCAAGAACTTCCGAGCCAATATCCAAAGCCAGGGCACTCGTGCAGGAAGAAGATTTGAGAGGTTGGTTCGCTGAGCTGGAGAAGTTCATCATTGAACGACACCTTGAGGATGCAGTGAAAGACCCGAGAAGAATTTTTAATGCTGATGAATCTGGATTTCAGCTATGTCCAGGCACTGGTATGGTCATTGGCCCACGAGGGGAAAAAAATGTGTACGCGACCGCACTAGGGTCCGAAAAGGAGCAGTTGACTGTTTTGGGAAACGTGTCAGCAGATGGAACAGTGGCTCCACCAATGATCATCTTTCCCCTTCAGAGGATTTCCAAGGACCTGGCACAAAGTGTCCCACCAAATTGGGGGATTGGGAAGAGTAAGTCAGGTTGGATGCGCTCTGACACGTTTTACGAATACATGAGCAACNACAATAATTATGAATCATTTTCGGTCGTATCTTCCAAAGTATCTTTCGCCCCATACTAACATTATGTGAAACTGCTCGGGAGGAGCAGACAAATCGATTAATGCCATAAACGGCATAAACAAAAAATGTTGGTGACTTTTGAATCACCCTGTACATTACTTTTGCATGCAAGTGACGCAGGTAATTACATACTGGATAGTTTTTTAATAAGCAAGACTGCATCCAGTTATGTCGATTCTCCCTCATCAGAAGTTATCTAAAACTTCCTCGATCCAACGCGTGAACCTAGATAGGGGAGAATGAGTAAAGTCTCCGGTGACTATAATGTTTCAAGAGAACGGAAGAGAGAAACTTGGATAACGGAATGGAAATGATTTGAGCAACTCTCACCTATTAACTCTGGTGAAAACTCCATATTGTCCAGGGCGCCTCAGAGAACAAATCTCTTTCTGGAAAAAGTGACTCACGATTCCTTCCACCGTCCAATAACTGTCATGTGAGGCATTGGAGAGGAAGACCATGGGACTTCCCGAGTCCCCAGGACACACCGTTCGGTAATCTGTATGGTAACGTTCATCATGAGTCTCAATGTCTCGTTCATCCCACGCAGTTTACCGAATCGCCTAACCATGAAGAAGAAATCGTGTGAAGGGGACAGTGGTCTCATATTGATAGTCATGGTCAGAAACCTTGAAAAACAAATGTAACATGCAAATTAAATAAATTAGTCTTGAAGTTAGTGAGTTTATTTTCCCGATACTGCTTCTTTAGTGCTCTCTCTCGAATCGGACTAGGCTGTTTGATCGATCTCAATGACGCCTTTTATATTGATAACAAAATGAACTTATTTTTCTGCTAATTAAAATTTCCCTGAGGGAAAAACTTCCCAAGTGGACCACCCGCCGGATGGTAAATGTGATACATGGAACGCACGCTCTTGATAAGTAGATTGCGTTTCTGACTATTTGAACTAAGAAAGACAAGAAAAGAAATAGTGATTTTAATATTAAGAAGTTTGGGTTGTGGGCTAGGCAAGCAAAGAGTGGCGTGCGCGAGCACATCCGAACAGCCACGTTGAGCAGAGGGCGAGAGTGCCGTTTTCGTTGGAACAGAAACCCTTGTGTGGTGATTGGCACAGTGGTCTTTTGTTACTCGGGTTCGCTGGTGTAATGGTAGTGCAGCAGACCGGCAATCATTAAGCCCAGGGTTTAAGTCCCGTCCGTCCCCAGGCTTTCTTTCGTCCTCTCTTGCCAGCCTCCCCTTGCCTTCTGTCCTCATGATAGGGTAGGTGAGACAAATTCCGACCCTGCCATAAAATCCGTCCCCTGCATCACATAATTCAACTTAACAAGAAACCCAATAAGCCCTTTTCAACCAAGTTACATGTTACACGAGGGTTCATGCAGGGGGCACGGTCTTTGTATTAGAGCGGTAGTCACTGTCTTTAGCGAGAGACAGTATTCGTACTTACGTACCTACCAACCTTACGTGAGCCCAATTACACTTTAAGGATATAAAAATTTTAAAGGTATTCTAGGAGGTTTTGATGAATGCGCCAGATATTACCATAGTTAAGAAATGCATAACTCACTTTTCTGAGTTTGAGATAAGACCGGTCAGGGTATTTGGAGCTCAAACTCTGAAAATTTTGTTCGAATATCAAGAACTTTGGGGGGCGGACTTGCACGCAGAATTTAGACCTAAAATCTAAGTCCGACCCCTCGATTCGGATTTCGAGACACAAGTTTTCATCAATGTTCCAAATTCCGTCCCATTATATGTAGTAATCCTTAGATCGAAAATGGGCAAGAAGAACTTCCAGTACACGGCAGAGCAGCTTCGGGCTGCTTTGGAAGCATGTCGCACGGGTGCCATGGGTCCGAAGAAAGCATCCAAAGAATTCGGAGTTCCCAGAACAACTATAAAGGATAAGCTGAAAGGGCGGTACGATGACGACTGCTCACATGGCAGACCGTCAGTTTTGATGCAAGCAGAAGAAGAGGAAATCGTGAAATGGGTTCTTGAGCTCGCACAGAGGGGATTTCCCAGAAAAAAGGAGGACATCTTGGACAGTGTTCAAGCCTTTCTTAATGCTGATGGAAGGGAAAATCCTTTTCCTGAAAACCGTCCCGGGAGAGGATGGTTTCGTTTGTTCCTTGACCGCTGGAAAGAACTTTCCCCAAGAACTTCCGAGCCAATATCCAAAGCCAGGGCATTCTTGCAGGAAGAAGATTTGAGAGGTTGGTTCGCTGAGCTGAAGTTCATCAATGAACGACAACTTGAGGATGCAGTGAAAGACCCGAGAAGAATTTCTAATGCTGATGAATCTGGATTTCAGCTATGTCCAGGCACTGGTACGGTCATTGGCCCACGAGGGGAAAAATGTGTACGCGACCGCACTAGGGTCCGGAAAGGAGCAGTTGACTGTTTTGGGAAACGTGTCAGCAGATGGAACAGTGGCTTCACCAATGATCATCTTTCCCCTTCAGAGGATTTCCAAGGATCTGGCACAAAGTGTCCCACCAAATTGGGGGATCGGGAAGAGTAAGTCAGGTTGGATGCGCTCTGACACGTTTTACGAATACGTGAGCAACGTGTTTGTGCCATACCTCGAAAGGATCGGAACCCCTCGCCCAGTTCTGCTATACCTAGATGGACATAAATCCCACATCAGTAGTCAGGTTGGATGCGCTCTGACACGTTTTACGAATACATGAGCAACGTGTTTGTGCCATACCTCGAAAGGAGCGGAACCCCTCGCCCAGTTCTGCTATACCTAGATGGACATAAATCCCACATCAGCCTACAACTCAGTGTGTTGTGCCGAGAAGAAAAAATCGAGTTGTTTGCTCTTTATCCGAATGCCTCACATATCATCCAGCCGCTCGATGTCGCCGTTTTCGGGCCGATGAAAAAAAGGTGGAGGTCTATTGTGCACAAGTGGCAGGGTGAGAATCCCAACAAGGTGCTGGCACGAAAAGATTTTGGGCGGCTCCTGGAAAAGGTTTTACAAGGGAAACACTTGACAAGTGCCATCCAGAGTGGCTTCCGAACCTGCGGACTCTTCCCGCTCTCACCTGATGCAATCGACTACAGTAAGTGTCGAAAGAAGTCT
>CAJPEV010001271.1:0-71432 GCA_905338385.1 Darwinula stevensoni | reverse complement strand
TTGCTGGGATCGCAAATGTGATTAGTTTAGCTGTTTATGGGATGAAAAACAGATGTCACTCTCTTCTCACAGCCAGCAGCGCCACCGCCCACTGCAGGGGGGGTGAATTCATTCGATAAGCACTGTAGTAGTCCTCCATTGTTTTCAAGTCAGCGGTTAGACTGCGACCGATGTGGTTGAGGTTGTTGGCTTGATGTACCAGCGCCAAGTCGTCGAGATAAGCGAATTTCCGCGATGATGTCTGCGGCATATGGCTTTTGTAAATATTGGAAAGCGAGGGTGCCAACACTGAACCCTGCAGGAGTCCATCGTTCAGCGTCTTGGCTGAGCTGACCTGATCCCAGAGGTACACGCGGAACCTACGGTTGCTCATCATTGAAGTAAGGAGACGCATGGTGCTGCGGCATTTCAGCATCTTGACTGATTTTAGCAGTAGACCGTGTCATAGGCAGATGTAAGGTCTATAAGCACCGTTCCAGTCTTTTGCCTTCTTCGGAAGCTAGATTCGATGCATGATGTAAATGCGATGACCTGGTCGGTGCAGCTCCTACCAGGCCGGAATCCTGCTTGATCTTGTAGTAACGCTGCCTCCACGATAGGCGTAATGCGGGCCAGCAGGACTCGTTTCATAAGCTTATATGCTGTGCAGAGGAGCGAGATTGGCCTGTAGCTTGAGGCTTCTTCGGGCGGCTTCTCAGGCTTCAAAATGATTACTTTCACCTCCTTAGGCGCACTGTACAGGTCTTCTCGAGTGGAGCTTCCTTCTCTCGTCCAGCCCACACAAACGGAACTTCCACTAATACTGTATGATATATGAATTGAATGACCGTACGTGGTCATTCAATTCATATATCATGGTAGTTGGTCGTTAACCCCATATTCCTGTACGATGAAACATCTTTTTTTTTTCATACTTCCACTGTTTCCCGAGAATCTGGTGAAGAGTGAAGGGCTGATCCGTGGTGCTGTGCCCATTGCGAAATCTGCACCGTTCCTCTTGGATGGCTTCTCCAACGATTGTTCGAGCCCTCGTTTCTAGCACTTTGGCATGCTGAAAAGTGGTACCACGGCAATTGGTGCACTTCCTCAAGCCCCCCCTCCATAAAAGAGGAGCCAATCCAAGAATGCCAAATCCCCGATTCCAATGCGGGTTGACTTACGAGCACCCATCGGTGCCCATTGCTTTCAATGCTTCTACCCGGATTTCTTCAACTCCAGAAAACTTTCCATTCTTCAAGCTAGCCGTACCTTGTTGAACTCCCTTAATAGTGGGACTATTCTCCTTGCAGATAGACTCCGAACAGGGTCGGACTGGCCCACAGGGATACCGGGAAATTTCCCGGGGGATCTCCAGACCAAAGGGCCCCCACAGCAGGTTCAAGGGAGGGCCCCTTAGTCTGCATCATGGGGGGGGGCTAGGTCGCCAGTCCGACCCTGGCTCCTAGTGCAGTACATTGGAGTCTGAAGTGTTGAAAATGTTCCTTCCACCTTTGGAGCATTTCCGCTTTGGCTGAACTTGTTCTTAATAATTGTTTGTACAATGTACTCAGGAATAAAGGGGACTATGATGACATTACAAACCATAAAAGCGTACAAAAATGACAATTGAAACCAGGATATTACAGGCTGGAAATTATTTTTCCCCTTGCAGGTATAAGTTTTGGGTCCTGGTGCTGACTTTTCTATGCTACACTTCATATCATCTATCAAGAAAACCTTTGAGTGTTGTGAAGAATGTTCTTGGTCAGAATTGTACAGGAACTCCACATGCAACTGTTACAGATCAAAATGTTGACAGTGAAGCTCATTGTGCCTGGGCCCCATTTGGTGAGTCAAGAATCCTTCAGTAATTTCTCATTTAACCCAGAAGCTTGTGATTCAGTCGTTTTGCTTTTCATCCAGTGTGAGATGTCTTTTTCAAAATTTGATGTCATTTTGAGTTGCCCCCTTTTCAGATGGTGTTAATGCTGACCAATTACTGGGAACATTGGACTCTGCCTTCCTCTTTGCATATGCTGCTGGAATGTTCATAAGGTTAGCACTTGGTTGCTGATAGACTAATTAAGAAAGAAATTAACTACAAGTTGAGCCAGAAGTAATGACTTACACTTATATTGCTATAACATTGTAATGTTACATGTGTTTCCATCTTACAACGTGCATTACAGGTATATAGCCAAAATATAAAAAAAATTAACTGGAATAGCCCATAAAAATTATGTCCAAACAAATGTAGCATGTTTCCTGCCAGTGTTCTTCATTTCATGATCCACCTGGGCATCACCAATATGTGACTATGCCATCAGACAGCCTGTTACCTTTCTCCATGCTCTTTGGTACACCTGTGCAGGCATGGTGTTCAACTCCTGCATGATCATGTCCAGTAGGTGGTTGAGTACATGGATATGGTGGGCATGGACCTCATCTTTAACCCTTTCACTGTGATGCCTGAGAATACTTGAGCAGATCTTTCTGTGCCATAACATGATTCCCAGAGATTACTTGTGTTGAAAATTTTGCAATTCAGCACAATGCCCAAGTAAATTTAGCAAGGTCCCAGGCATTCTGATATGTGACTTTGTTGGAATACCCTAAAATACTTCATACTAGGGGTATGTCTGGCCCATTTGGTGAAAGGGTTAAGGCACCTCTAATTGAGGGAATCTGATGCCCTCAAGTCTGGTGATTGCAGGGGATCAAATTCACTTCAGCAACATGTGCCACATTTTCTCGGGTATATGAGGTCTGTTCAAAAAAGTATTGAGACTGATGTTGTAGGAAGCAACATATTTTATTTACAGGGGCTTTGGCTTAATCTCCTTTGAAGTATGCTCCTTCTGCAGCCACGCACTTCTCCCAATGTTTCTGCCATTCTTAGAGCATCTCTGATAAGCAATTTGTGGAATCGCTGCTCAGTCGCATTTTGTTTTATGGTTTTCACATCACAAAATCTTCTTCCTTTCAAGGTTTTCTTTAGTTGAGGGAAAAGAAAAATGTCACATGGGGCTATATCAGGTGAATATGAAGGCTGCTGCACTTGTGGGATACGGTGTTTGCCTAAAAATTGCTTCACAAGCTATGCTGAGTGGGCAGGCGGATTGTCATGGTGATGCATCCAAGATTTGGACACCCACTCCACTACAATGTGCCTGCCCACTCAGCACAACTTTTAGCCTAACAAGCAATTTTTAGCCTAACACCTTATCCCACAAGTGCAGCAGTGCATATTCACCTGATATGGCCCCATGTGACTTTTTTCTCTTCCCTCAACTAAAGAAAACCTTGAAAGGAAGAAGATTTTGTGATGTGGAAACCATAAAACAAAATGCGACTGAGCAGCTTTTATCGATTCCACAAATTGCTTATCAGAGGTGCTTCCAACAATGGCAGAAACATTGGGAGAAGTGTGTGGCTGCAGAAGGAGCATACTTTGAAGGAGATTAAGCCAAAGCCCCTGCAAATAAAATATGTTGTTTCCTACAGCATCAGTCTCAATACTTTTTGAATAGACCTTGTATGCATTTTTTGGCATATCTAGGCATTTACTGTCTGACCAAATTCCAATTTCATTAAATGTTTTGTTTGGGTGGATGATTGTCTTCTGCATTGGCACTGGCTCCCATAATACTTGTCACATTCTGCATTGTAACTCTGTAATATTGTCTGTTACAGAAAATGAACTGACACATTGAATTCTTTTTTCAAGAGTCTACCTGCTATGGTGTTTCTTGAACAGTCGATGTGTTGTTGATAAATGTGACTGCCAAACACATGTTCTTAGATGAAATTACATTACTGTTCCAAAGTTTAGGAACAGTTGCATATAATTTCCCCATAGAGTTTCCAAAGCTTTGAAGAGTGAGTCATTACTTCTGGCTCACCATGTGCATGGATCCTAATTTTTTTTTCATCTGTCACTCCAAAAGAAATTCATAGGCCTTTATTCAAATGTCATAGAGAGCATAACACTTGGATGGTGATAATATGGACATGTAACATGGACCAATTGAAATCCTATGTGTTCTCATTCTTGCCCATTTCTTACTTCCACTCACCTTTACAAAGCCTTCCATTCCACACTCTCAATTCTCCTCACTTCAAATGGATCTGCTCCTCTTCTGATGCTTTTCTTTCAAGAGCTCATTAGCTACCTGATTTTGCTACAAGGCTTCCATTTTGAGTTGGTCTGCAAGACTTTAAACTGGTCCTGCTGTTTTTCAATTGCTTCATTTGCTTCTTCCATCTTCAACCAACCATCCACTCGCATCTCTTCCACTAGGGCTGTGCAGTTCTAAAAATAGTTACAACTCTGGCACCAAGGATCTAGTGCTGCAGTATTTCTGTAGCACAGACCCCTCTCTTTTGCTGAGAAAAGGGAGTGAGTGGATGAGTCAGATAGAGGGAACACTTGCACCTTTATAAGCTGCTCCCCCCTTAGCTAAGCCAAAGCTGAGGGGAGGATGGCAGCTGAAGCACATTTAACCTCAAGAACCTTATTCCATTTTTTCAGTACCACAACTGCATGTAATGGCTGAGCCTATGGTTCCAGAATTGAGACTCAAAAATACCACAGAATTCTAGTTCTGAATTATTGCTCAACCGTATCTTTCACTTTATCCTATATTACCTATTAAATTTCACCCTCTATGTCACAATGTTATGAACATCATCAAAACCTACTTTCACATTGTTCAGTTTTAATCTAGCCCTGTCACAGTGTCCCATATCCCTATCTTGCTTTTCAGCATGATGGGAACTTTTGGATCTTTGTTTCCCCATTCCAAGCTTTTCCTCCTCCCACATAAAAATGCCATATTTGGGAGGCTGTATGCTTCTCTATTGTCATGTATTGACTTATATTTGCCATGCAATCCATTTGGCTTTTCCATTTACCCATATGCTTTCTCATATGGCCAGCCATCTATGGCAATCATTCAATGAAATTCTTGCCCATCATATAATCCCTTTCTCAAAGCCATTGAGCATACATTCTCTGAATTTAAGGGAGAAATCAAAAGAAATCTTGAGTAGTAGACAGATCTCCATTTGTGACAGGGCTGAAGCTGCTGCTCAAAGTGTGACAATTCAGCAGCAGAGTTCATACACTGACACAAGTTGCAATGACAGCACTTGCTGTGTTCACCAGACTACTGTTGGCAATGCTACGTGCATATGTACAAAGTACTGAACAAGGGTCTCGAATGATAACCCATAATGGAATGAACCCAGAGTCCCAATGAGTAAAAATGTCTGCCTATTTAGCTTTTCATGCCTTCCTGTGATGTCAAAGCCTGTCATTTATGTCTGTATTTGTTTTCGTCAATTATGAAAAATCCAGAAGACATGTGAAATGCATGAGGGCTTCAATGGAGGGAGAATGAAAGAGAGGGGAGGGTCATGCACAACTCCACCTCGAAAGGAGATTGATCCCCCACCACTGTTTTCTTTTTTGAAAAGGTGTATTTGGCTCTGCTGTGTGAACCTTAACCCCTTAACTGGGTAGTTTTTTGCAACGAAATGGGAAGTTTTTTTGCCATCACCACAGGCTGACAGGGGAGCTCTACTATTTTGATAATTCTACAACAACCAGTAGAAATTATGGAACCCTGTTTAGGGGAGACCAGGACAAAGTGGAATGGCTAGGCAGTTTTCTGTTAATAAGTCCATGTCATAATGTTGCAATAAATTGACAAGGCAGCATCGTAGACTCTGATGTGTTGTCAGGAAGTAAGCCTTGTGAGTTTGACTCAGGACAAAAGGAAAGGCAATTTCAAGCATTTTTCTGATATCATCCAAATTGTTGCCCCAGGTATGGGGCAAAGTGGAATGATGATTGGAAAATACTGACCATTGCATTAGAACTTTCCACTTTTGGTTGGTATTGGTACACCTCCTGAACCTAACTAACTATACATGATTTCTTTGGAAAGAAAATGTATTAATTTAGGATATTTTTCACTTGATGATGCCCATTGTTGATCCCATATGAACTCAAGCAATATTAGCAAAAAAAGGTCGCATATCACCTCTGATTTCACTGTAATAATTCTGAACAATTTCAGTCAAGCATACAACCTTGAGAAGAAAAGGTTTAACTCTATGGGATCTACTTTCATTGAAATATCACCTTGAGAAATTTCAGGAGAAATAAAAAAACCCAGAAAAATCCAATGGGCTGAAAATTAATCTCACTGATCATTCCCTGTGTGGAGTTATGCAAAAGCTTAAGCAAGAGCTCTTCAATAGGAGGGAAATTCAATTTATAAGTCCCTGCTGTTTGAGTTTCCAGCATCTAAATTGAGTTTGGAAATGTCAAAATTTGGACATATCTGTCGCAAAAAATTTGCATGCAGCCTCAGTAAAGATGCATCTTTGCAACAATAAGTCTCACTACCCATTTATGTGCACCAATGAAAGAAGCTACTTCCTAAGTATATCCCACAAATAAAAAAATTTTGTCTCAAATTTAAAAAGGAATTCATATTCAAAATCACATTCCTCTAGCCAAATGCAGTTGGATTTTTGCCCCAAATCAATTTCAATGCCACATATGTAATTTTTAAGGAGGGTACTTGAAGATCAAGTAACTGACCTTTTCATTAAAATTTTCAAGTGTTGAAAAAGTTAGGTTAGGTCATACTGGTGCATAATCAACTGCATTGGAAAAGTGAATATTTCCCAAAAAGCAAACCTCAGACCAGATTGAATGATAAGGGAAATAGAAGGCAATGAAATTATAATGTAAAACATGATTTCTAAAAATTCATGACCCAGGGGCATGTTTTCTTCAATTATTTATTCCAATTTTAGACAGCACATTTTGTCGTTGGTCCTCAGAAATTAGCCATGACTTCCATAATTACAGTGCCAAGAAGCTGAAATGTGGCAGACCAACTTCAATTGGGTCATGCTACATGCATATTCAATTTTATTTGAATCACCTGCCTACTTTCTCATTTACAACTTAGAGATGACAGATGATTCTTTTTTACCAACCCATACTAAAGTAACCACATATTAATTTGACTAGACAGAATAAACCAAAATGAAACTAACCTAAACTAACCCTTACCTATGGTTTCAACAGTCAAGTACCAATGGCAACGAATGTGTCAAAATGTCAATAAGGATCTATATATAGTGGTACTGATAAACCCAGAATTGTAAGAACTGATAAAAATAAAGGCAATAAAAAATTTCCCTTGTAAAAACATTGGAATACCTAGATAAAATACCTAGATCATTCAAACTATCACAAAAAGTTCATATATAGGTAAACTCTTAAAATCACCTAGCATGACCATCATCAGGTCGAAGTCCACCAGCTGCCACTTTTATAAATGATTCTTCGACTCCTCTCTGAGTAGAATCAAGCTGTCAAATACCTGTAAATGCACACAGGACTGAGGGACTGACACTAATTGCATTGCGATTGGGATTGCAGCTGGGAAGTAATATTTCCACTGAAATTAGAATCTCATGAACCACAATCACACAAACTTTATGCTTTGCAATTGCAATTTGGTTTCTGCAAAAATAATTTCATTCAAATAGTCTGTCTCAGGAATTGTATCCACAAGTTATTCACTGAAACTTGCAGGTTTTTCCTAGATTAACAAAGCCAAAAGCTGTTGTCCTCTGAGTTTCAACTCTAGATCATCCTGTTTTGGAGAACGGAAAAATGGAAGTTTGACCCTTCCCTACAAAAATGTGCCCTGAAGCACATCTTAACTTTTTTTTTTTTTTAGTAACCATGAAGTCTGCACCTCAGCATTTACTTTCCAACCCAATTTCAGCTTTCCATATATTAAAATTTTGTTAAAATGCAAAGTATTTATGGGAATCCACGCTTTCTAATATAAGTGCCCTACAGGCACATGCCTTGAAAGTTGGATTTTTCTTGAACTGAGAAAGGCAACAGTTCATATTCCATTAAGTTTTATCTCAGTATATCAGCCAATTTCACTGCAGTTGATAATGTTTAAAAATTTCATCATTCCCCAAAAACGTGCCCTGAGGGGATGTATTTTCAAACTCTCAATTTCCATGAAGTCAATACTGTATCAGGTACTTCTGGAGCAAATTTGAGCTTTCTGTATATTCCCTTTCAGATAATAAAACTAACATATTTCCAGAAATCTGGCATTCTTAATAGATTTATATAAATTTACCATGAATAATAAATGTGTTACAGTGACTTCTAGCTCATCCATGATATGCGAACTACTTAAATGCTGGAATACCCATAAGAAATTACTTCTGATTCAGATATGGAATGATGGATAAGAAACCCAAATCAGAAAGCCATTCCACTTTGCCCCAGTAGTACCTCCCACAGAAGAAGTCAAGCTGTTCGAAAAATGGCATGGCCATAACCGAAGTGATTGTTGAGATGTTTCACAAAATGATCCAGCTATCTGTTCCAGGTTATGGTATTCACCTACTAGTTATAGTTTCTAAATAAAACAAAAATCCACGGAAGTAAGAAATTACATCAGGAGGAGGAAAAGGGCACCTTTTCCGGAGTTAGACGAATTTTGTAAATTGAGAGGGCAAATGTTCGCTGCCCCGGTTTCCTTGTCTCATGCAATGATCAGAAAAATTTAATTCCGATAAATTGCGCACTCTGTTTAGGCAGAAGACCTACCATTCCACTTTGCCCCGGTCTCCCCTACTGGGAGTGTGGGATCGGTGTCTGAGGCACCGTGTGCTTATCGGCTAGGCTCATCTTGCCCGGATATATACCCCATATGAGGACATTCGACTAATACCTATTGGCGGATTCGCTGATCTGGTATGACTCCATACCAAAGCGGACCCTCTCCTTGGGGATGCAAACTTTCCTATCCGTTCGGTCCTTCCGCAAGAATAGGGGTTCATCAGGACTATTCAACGGTTTGGGAGTTATATATCCTGGAACAACTTTACAACCTAATCCAGGAGAGGGGAAATCTTGAACAGCCTTGGATTGGGATCAGTTACCGGATCAAAATTATTGTTGTTGAAGAACAAGAAAGAGAGAAGGTCTTTGCCTTCGCCTTGAAATTGCTTTTCTGACAGGACTTCTTCAGAGAAGGGCGTCTTCACGATTCTCGTCTTGCTGAAGTGCATGCCATTCATAGACTTCTGCACAATTCCTTGGGAAATTAGCAGACCGATTCTCTCCTATCCATTAGGGCCCGCCAAGTCCTTGGTCCCATCTGCCAAGTCGCTGTCCACCACAAGTAGCATATCCTCTTATGCGCTGTTTGTCGTAGAGATAGGTTTGCTCTGCAATATCGACAGCAAGCCCATCAATGAGGAGAGCCTCAAAGACAACAATAGGGTCTTTTGCTGTCACCAAAATCTATCAGGATTCCGTTCTGAACCGAATATTTAACGGGCGGGCATTCCTTGGCCAGGTGGACCCAGTCCAGGAAAATACATCACAATCATCACCTCTGTGAATCTCCATGTCTTCGCTTCTGTCATCTCTGCTTTCATCATATGATGTTTCTTCATATTCTTCTTCAATTGAATCTTCACTCTCGACACTCAAAAGCAAAATTTATTAAAGACTGGCGACTTTGCCCTTCAGGCAAACGAAGTCGCTAAGGTACCCCTGGGAGTCAGAATTTTGAAACGCCACCTAGCCTATGACCATCCCCGGACCAAATGAGGAAGCCATACAAAGTTTGGTCGGACAGGGATAAAAAAAGGGGCCGTGCATGAAGGACAGACAAACACACATAAACACTCTGAAATATGATAGTAAAGATAGATATTGTCTCTATGATGCTCGCCTTCGAGTACTCCTCCCATGTAGTGATATTGCAGTTAAACAGCTGACAAATCAGGCAGAAAGTACATCCTGATATTTGACAGCTACATGGAAAGGCTAAAGACGAGTAGCCACATCCTGTCATAAGGGCGCAGGACACACCCAAGTCACCCCAAGCAAAAAATTCTCAGAAATACGGAACCTACTTGCGGAAACGTCTAAAGACGTCCATCCCACTGGTATGCAGTATTTGCGAACGTCCAAAGACGTGTACCCCAGTTAAAGAGTTAACATTGAGAATTATGTCTTAATAGGTCTTGTCACATTCATAGGGAACAAGAACCACCCATGCCCTTTCTCAGCCTTGTTCAGCAGTTTCAGCCCAAGGAGCCTGTTTTTCTCATCCCAGATTGCATAGAAACCAATGTCTATGATGACCAAACATGACACCTTCATTGCTCATTGGTGTGCCCATGAGTTATCCTTACCAGGGAGCAATTGTAATTTCAATTTATCTTGTGCCTTTGTCAGTTATATCTGAATGTCACAGATTTTCTTCAAGCCACTGGAGAAGTCCATGGAATAAGTAAAGAACTATTATTCCTTGGACAGTCTTTCTAGTTTGTTGCCTAGAAAAAATGTGTTTTTGGATGGGGAGGCTGAGTAAAGGACTTTTATATCTGTGCTTTTACTAGTATTTTCTGTGGAGATGCTTAATTTGAGAGGGCCCATGAAGTACACCAAATTTTAATTTTCTTTTTTACTTCATATACTCTACCTGGTGCCCAAATTTACAAACAATTTTTAAAAAAAATCCTTTCTGGATTTTGATTCGCTCACTGTTCAAGTTCAGTTTTAGTGAATGAATGGCTGAAAGGGAGGGCCTCAGGTAGATAGTTAGGCACTGTACAAGCCTGAGGCTTGTACAGTGTCTAACAGGCATAATAGGTCCTTTGACATGAAAATCTGAGGCCCTATCCTGGCATGGTCAAATTCTAAGGTAAATGTCAAGGTTGCAGATTTTGAGGCAAATATCAAAGAACTTGTAGCGCACTCGAAATAATTAGCGTATGCTTTGATAAGACAATGGTAATAAGTAATCATATAGCTGTACTGCTTATTGGCTAGGTACTCAGTGCTGAGAAATATGATGCAGAAAATTGGTAGCAAATCTTTTTTGGAGGGCAATTTCTAATAAATATCAAGTGCATTTTTCACAAAAGCATATTATTGACATGATTTTCAAGCCCAGAGTGCACCTGCCTACTTTTCAGGATATTTTGTGAACTTTGATTGTGTACTATAGTTTGAAACGGGCATTCCAGGTGTGTGTGTGTGTGTGTGATCAAGTTATTTTCTTCCATTGTAGTGGCCCTGTTGCTGAACGAGTAAATCTCCGTTACTTCCTGTCATTGGGGATGATCTTCTCTGGCATTTTCACATACATGTTTGGTATTGCAAGGAATTTCCGGATCCATGTCTTCTCCTACTATCTCTTCATTCAGGTATGGCAAGCATCAGGCTTATATAAGATGATCATGAGGCAATGGAAACAAAAGACCCCTGATTTTAACCCATGTGTAAATTTAACTCTTGTTTGAGATATTTATGCAAAGGATTTGCTTTACACTGGCTGAGACATACTTAACAGATCCTTGGAATTTTCTCAAATTTAACCCTCTCAAAGCAATTATACTAGCAATTACTGGAAAGAAGTGTGCAGTTGACAATGAAAGCCCCCATCCCAGAAGGTAAAGGTGTCAATACAGAGAGTGTATTTTCTCATTTCTTGAGGGTTTTGCAATGTTCACTTTTATAGAGGTGCAGGCAAGGTTACCACATTCTGAAAGGATTAGAATTTCCAATACACTTTCAGTGTTTGATGGGTTTTTAATAGATGCTCAAAACCTCACTTTGGCAGTTCAGACTTTGATGAAATTTTATAATTTTTGAGAACATGTCACCACTGCACAATGCATGTTGTATAAATGTGAAGTGCAAAAAATTTCAAGTTAGTGTGTAGATGTATGGGTTTAAAATTGAAGGCCCCTTTTCTTTTTCTGTCAAATCCTGTATAACACAAGGGTAAGCAGTATGCTTGTCTGCTTACAGGTCCTTGCAGGATTTTTCCAGTCCACAGGATGGCCTGGTGTTGTTACTTGTGTTGGGAATTGGTATGGAAGAAAAAAGAGAGGTAACCCTTCTCTGTCTTTCCAAGGGATTTAGTTGAGAAGGCCAGAAGGGACCTCAACAACCATATACAAAGTGTCATATTGTTACCTGTACATGTGTTTCTTTCCATCAGGGTTGATTTTTGGAGTGTGGAATTCTCACACATCTCTTGGTAATATCCTTGGCTCACTGATAGCAGGGATCTTCTTGGATATGGACTGGGGATTATCTTTCATTATCCCTGGTGTCATCATAGCAGTTGGTGGCTTTCTAGTTTTTCTTACATTAGTGCCCACCCCAGAGGAAGTTGGCTGTGAAGACCCTGACTATCATGATGACAAAGTGAGATATTTTTCTTTCCACTTCAATCCAATTCATGGTTTCTGTATGGGCCATTCCTTAAAAAAAAAAAATCCCTTCCTCAATGCCCCTTAATTACTCTTCCATGATGCTCTGAATTGTCTACTTTCAGGGAGTGAGGGTCAACAAGCATTCTTTTGTTAACTCTTCTGCAATGGCAAGTGAAAGAGATGAAGAATCCCATGTTGCTGATGGAGATGAAGAGCCACTCTTGCCAGGGACTGAAGCTATGGTTTGTTGCATACTGCATCTATGACCCTTGTGCTAGATGCTTTCATGATCCAACTCCCCGTGGGACTGTTGCAGATGGCATTATATACCTATTAAGCCACTTTTAGATGGTCTGTAATTCATTTTTGGCATTCTGTAAGTGAAGAATATTTGCAGAAGAATTAGCAAATATGATTCCAATTCCAGCAAGCTAAAATTGATAATTAATTAATGAAGAATGCATTGCCATTAGGAAAATATGGTTTGGTGTAATTAATTCTCATTTTCATTGTTTCAAAGGAAACATCTCCATTCCTCATGTATGCACAACTGAAATTACAATATGGGAACTGAAAGCTTAAAGAACAGCAGAATATGAAGTTCATCAAATGGAAAGTTTTCACCAAAATTTCATCAGAGGTTGTGGCAATTTCTGATGAAAATTGAGAGCCCTAGTTACAATATTTTTTTGCTATTTTAGACTGGCTGTTATAAGACATTCTTCTGAGGAGAAGGGGAATAAATAATTAATTTCCAAATGGAATCCTGAAGAACAATGAGAAAAAGCCTATTAATCCACCTCCAATGCAATATACAGTGACAAAAACGCTACTTTTAAAGCTCCCTTATATTGGAATGTGCCACCAATGATGGCCTTCCTGTTATCACCTGTTCAAAATGTCTGAGCTCCATCAACATGCTGATTTACACAAATTGCTTGCAATTTGTTATTTCATTCTTGTTTCAATGCTCTTACTAATTTTGCTGCATGTATCTAAATCAATTTTTTTCACAAATTTCAGCTGCAATGATTCATTTTTGTCTTTCAAATGGCAAGTATGTAGTGAAATGCTGGATCTCAATTATGGGATGTTGAAAATGATCCATGAGTGAAGCATGTTAAACACCATCTTCTACAGGGTGGCCATAAAGTCTGGAAACATAGGATCATATTAAGGATATATTAAGATAATGTACAAATAAACTAAAATAAATGTTCAAAATGTTCTCCCAATGAATCAATATAGATTTGAAGGTGACTTTTGAAGTGTTGATGAATCCAATTAAGTAAATTGGGATTTCCAAAGTTATACATTATATCTTATGTTTCCAGACTTTATGGCCACACTGTACTTACCAATAATTTGTTCAAAACACTCTGTCCATATTTACTTTGCTACAAAATATAGAGGTGGGTTATTGACTAACAGGTCATGTATGTTCATTTTTGGTCATTAAGTCTTTGGTATGATATGGGCCTCAAAGGCCTTATGCTAAATCAATGTATTTAAGGTAGTACCTTAGATGTTTAACCTTCACCTTTTAAGTCAGTGATTCTGCAAATCTTGAAACAGCAGCCATACCCTGCTCACACACTCAACACCATCCAGATTGTAAGAGAAGTCATAGTGGAATGTGCATTTACCATATTGTTGTCATGCCTACTTGGTGTCCTTGGTGTCCACCCAGCACAGATGCTGGGTGGTCTGCATGTATGTAACTTGAAAATGAAACAGGCACCTTGACTTAAATGTTGTAGAATAAATAAATGGCTGCAGTTTTGAGCACTATGACATTTTATGATTAGAACTCAAGCAACATGTGATTTCCATGCAACATTGTTGCAATGTGACTTGATCTAAATGGCATTGCAGTAATGTCACATAGATGTCATTTGGATGTGTGTGCAGCTAGGAAATTAATGAAAATATGATTGGTCAATAATGTTCAATCAACAAGTGGTCAATTGAACATAGCCCTCATGAAAATACAAGAGGAAATACTACAAAAATGAATTAAATACCATCTAAGAGTGTATTACAAAAGGTATATGTGCATTCATAATCCTGACCTATCAATGTAAGCCAGTATAGGCTTACAGTGTCCTCAGGCCAGGCTTGAAGGAGTGTTACAGATGTTACTCTCAAGCAGCAAATTGCATGAGGGGATCCCTCTCTTGATGCTGATATTTTTTTGTTGTTGAGGGATCTGTCATGTCCATCATATTGTCAAATTGGCAAGTATATGAAAGAACCTTTATTACCTGCATGTCTGTAAATCCCACTTTTTTTTCACAGGGCACAAGGACAATGTCATCTTTAGCTTCCTTCACAGCGTCTCGAGAGAAAGCCATCAGCTTCACAGATGCCCTCAAAATCCCTGTAGGCCCATATCAACTTTTCCTTTTTGCAAAATTATTGATCACATGATTTGTAGCTGTATTTGCAAAATATTGCTTCTCCTTTCTCTAGGGAGTAGCTGAGTTTTCTTTGTGCCTCTTCTTTGCAAAACTAGTCAGCTATACTTTCCTCTACTGGTTACCTCGCTACATAAAAGATAAGGGTCAGTTGAATTGAGCAAGTAGAATTCTGAATTCATTACTGTTGTTCTACTGATCTAGTAAAGCCAAGTGTAATTGGTCTTCTTCCAGCTCACTTCAGCAATACCTTGAGTGCATATGTAAGCACACTATTTGATGTGGGAGGGATCTTTGGTGGAATCACAGCTGGATTTGTGAGTGACATGAGTCAGATGAGTGCATCTGTTTGCACAACAATGCTCTTCCTAGCTGGTCATTTGGTAAGAGAAATGAAATCCTTTGCAACCATGCTTCCTTTCCTTCTTCTGGTCAAGACTTATTTGCACCTCTTGTTATTCTTCATCCTAGATGTTCATTTATGATCGCTTTGGGTCAGTGAGCATTGGAGTGAATGTTAGTCTCCTTGTGCTCATGGGATTCCTGGTTAATGGGCCTTATTCCCTCATCACCACAGCCGTATCTGCTGAGCTGGGAACACATCATTCCCTTCGAGGAAATTCCCGAGCTCTTGCCACTGTCACATCTATCATTGATGGAACTGGCTCTGTTGGTCAGTACTAGCTGGCTCAAACTCCTTCTTTACCTCATATGAGACAGGCATTGTAAAATATAGTAAGTTGACATTAGCAATGGTTTCCAGAGGTAAACCAACAGATTGGACAAAAACTATAATAGTGAAATGTAATCTTGTCATCATCAATACATGAATTTATACTTTGTTTACTTGGAGCTCATGTGAGGAATATTGTTTATTTTCAGGAGCAGCTATAGGACCACTGCTTGCTGGGTTGATCACAAAGACAGGCTGGGATAAAGTATTCTATATGCTCATTGCCTCCGACATCTGTGCCATGTTTGTAAGTTGAAGAATTCCATGAATCCACTATCTGTTCTCTAAATGGATCACTTCACAGGTGATGAATTTTGCTACGATTGCAGTTCTTGGTGCGGCTGGTGAAAAAGGAGGTCCGAGTATGGTGGATCTCAAGGAGGGCACGATATTGAGCTGCTGTGCATATCTTTGAGTCTCTAATATTGATCATCTGTGATCTTGTTAATTGGTCAATATGGGACCCATAATTTGCATCCCAGTGTATTCTATCTGTATGTACTGTTTTTTCTTTAGGGGTGTCATGATGTATTGATAGTTTCATCAAGCATTGCAATCTGTAGGCATTCCGAGAATGGAAATGCCAGAATCAAAATATATGTGGATGCATATAGATGATGGAACCCTCACAGAGCCAGGAAAGTGACCAAGAAAGAGAAGGAAAAGGATGCAAGCAATGAGACAAAGGGAAGACATTCTAGACTGGCTGGATTTATTTTTTTATTCCCCTATCTGCCTGTGATGGCTTCTGGCCCCTTGCTGCATGAAGAACTGGAGTGGGAAAGGCTAACTTGCAGGGCTCTGCACTGGGCATAACATCCTCTTCTGAGGGGAATTACCATTCTCCTTCCTCCCAGCATTCATCAATGATTATATGTATATATATTTGCCATTGCATTGATGCAACTTCTATGATTCTGGTTGATGCATAAATTTTTCCAAAACTGCCATCATGACAGCCCTAACTTTCTTCTTCCAAACTCCTTTGTGACAATTGAATTGATTTACATTCTCTTTTGTATGGCATAGATGAATTTTACCAAAGTGCCCCTGGCTGGCCCACACACTGTGATGACTCGGGTGATTTGCACTGGGCCTATATTATCCGATTTGGATAATTATGCTGCTTGTATTTGTATTATGCACTTGTATCCTTGAGGGGAAGAACCACATCAATTTGTTTCTTGCAGTAAACCTGGATCCGAAGGTCTGTCTGCTCTGCAGCAATGATAATAACCCATAATAACACTAATAACCATTTCACAATTAGCATCTTTTACTTCATTTTTATTCAATTTCTTTTGTGCTATCTAAACTTTGAAAATTGTTGGTGCAAGAGATTGGAATTTAAGCAATGGTAGCTGACTGGCAGTAATAAAAAGTCTGTCTTAATGGCATGCACATTCACTTGACTGGATTGCTTCTCCCAACTCAAGGCGGCAGTGACAAATGCATGCAGCAAAAAGTTCATCCAAATGGTGTGTTTTGTCCAATCCATTCCAATATGTGCCTTGAAATAAGTTGTAAGCTTCATGTAAGGGATGTGTGCATGTATTGACCTGCATGTATCATGATACAAATTGATAAAGACACCATTCATGCAGTGAAAGTCTATCTTATTACTTGATTGGATTGGGAGTATGAGGGGGGGGGGGGGGGGGGGTGCAGAACAGGCCCTCCGACCATACTCCCATGGATTCAAATCTTTTTGTGGTCGACAGGCTTTTTGGTGGATTCAAATGTGGTTTTTACAATTTCTGATTGACTTTGTGCATAATATTTATTTATTTATTTATTGAATGCCTATGCGAACGAAGTATCATCATGAATTGAAGTCAGGTGGTTGGTGGGTGGGGCCAGGGTATGCTTGTTCAACCATGTAATGGCATCAGCATTTGTGCATAATAGGAATGAGTCAACCTTAAATGGAAAATGTTTTGTTGGCCATAATGAAAGTTCAGTACCAAGGGCAAGAAAATCTAATGTATTTCTCAAGACAAGCAAAGACAGTTCCACTGGGATTAAGTATGATGTCAACGAAGAGTCTGGGAATCATGAACTTTTGCAGCATATGCTTTAGCCTCTTTGATCGTGGGAAACTGTTGATTGTGCTCTTGGACTAGGTGGGTGACAAAGTCATGCTGCTTGTTGAAGCCAATTTGGCACAATGGACATGGGTATAGGGACTTGCCTGTGTGCAGTCCTGTCTTCATGATATGCACCTTCAGGTTCTCCTGGCAGATAGAGTGGCAAAGATGTTAATTTATACAGAATGAGAAAGTACTAAAAGAGGAAATATTATAGAAAGGCTCAAACTGACCTTAACCTTACAAGTGTAGAGACAATAAGGGCACTTGTAAGGCTTTAGTTCACCATGAACAAGAAGGTGCCTCTTGAGGTTGTTCCCTGTGAATGTGCAGCCTGGATGGGGACATTTCACTCCCTTCTCTTGTTCTTCATGCATGTTGGCAATGTGTCTAAAAAAAAAAAACAGGTAATTAGTAATCATGCCAAAGGCATCATTACCAGATGTGATGGGAGACCAACTTGGTGAGGTAACGCGGATTTGTGAAGGACTTCCCACAAGTGTTGCAGAGGTACTTGGCCTCTCGGACATGGACTGTGTCATGATGAGCCTTCAGGATTGCTTCCGATGTGCTGATGAATACACATGATTCCACTGGACATTTGCGTAATAACTCAGAGTTGTGGAGTCTCTGGTGTGCCCTGATTGTCCTGTAGGGAATCAAAACATTAAGGATACTAGCAAATCAGAGATAGTTGAACATTCTGAAACAGAATCAGATGAGACTTTTTGAGGATGAGGAGACCACAAATGTCACATGGAAGACGTTCACGAAATCCCTCATGTAGATGTGATGTGATGTGGTCCCTGAGGAGAGACAACCGAGTCATTGTCCTCCGTTGACACAAATAACATTGGTAGAAGGGAATAAATTTGAAGAGGGATGATGTGGTACTGCCTCGATACTTTGTATTCTTTGGAACCAAGCTAAAGCCATCATATTCCACCTGGGGGATTCTCCTCAAATGCTCTTCCATGTGGAGTTGGATCTCTTCCTCCTGTATGACATCTTCACACATAATGCAGTTGAAGGCAGATGTTGGGAGGTCCTGGCTCACATCAAGGGGAGGGACACGTTCATGCTTTACTCGATGAACAATTAACTCCATCTGCTTTGTGTTCTCATATCCACAGATCTCACAAGCAAATACACATACCACCTCATCATGGATGAGGAGAAGATGCTTCAAATATGGCCGTCGACTCTCATAGCGTTTGCTGCAGTGTCTACATTTCCACTTAGCTCGTCCCTTTCGTTTTGTCTTGCTTATGATATTCTTTAATACCACCTTTTGTTCCAAACTCTTCTGCTTCTCTGTTTCTTTCTTGGAATTTTCATTATCATCATCAGAATGACCCACATCAGTGGAGGAGGAGACATCATTGATAAGGACATCATGATGCTGGACAATCACATGGGTGATGCCAACCTGATGGACCTTGAATTCTGCTCTACATATGTCACATTGCCACCGCCTCACTTTCTCACCATCAGCTTGCACCTCCTTCAGCTTTCTCACAGCCTCTTCAGGGGAGACCTGCCGCCCAAACAATGATGTTACTGCCTTTCCCTCTGAGCTGCTTAGTATTTGTTCCTCCTGACACCATGCAATGTGTCCCATCATCTCATGTAATCCTTGCCCTTCATCACATCCTAGGCAAACAAGAGAGTGAGGGCATCTATCTTGCAAGGCCACTTCTTTTGTGTCCTTATAACAAGTCTCACATAAGGAACACCTGAAGAGGAAGTGGGTTTTAAGGATCAGTAAACACCTTCTCCTGAGCAATTTCATCTCACTATCACCCAGTTTTCCATCCTTCATGTGTTCCTGCATGACATGACTTGCTACATCAACCTTTTCCTGGAACTCTTGTGAATGACACAAGGGGCATCGATTCTCTCTCATGCATTTACGCCACCATAACAGGCTTAAATTCACAGTCTCTTGCTGCAGCTGCATCTCTTGTTTCAGTGTTGAGCCTTGAGTCTTCTTCAAAATTGCCATCTTTGGTGTGAGACGCCGAACTCTCTTCTTCACCACTATCTCAGTCTTGGTGGATTGTTCCTGGAGAGTATTGCTCTTGATAAAGTGAGCTTCTGTGGCACAGTGTTTCTTATAAGAGATCCTTGTGTTCAGTGTCTTGTCACAAGCTTCACAGTAATAGAAGCCCTTGAGTCTCTTTTTCCCCCTTTTGGAACCAGGTAACCACTTGCCTCTGATGCGATTACGAGGTGGAGGAGATGAAGGGCATGTGTCCTGGATCTCATCCAAATAGGCATCAATGGCATCTGCCTTCTCCCGATGAGTTCCTGAAGAAGGATGGATGATGAGCTCAGCTGAAGACAGAGGGTCCTCTTCAACATTGGATGGATCCAAGCACTGGATTGGTGCAAACACTCTGCTCTGCAACTCCAGGGAGGAAAAGAAACCTTGGCGATTCAGGACTGGAACTGGACTTGGAATTGGACTTGGGGAAAGCCCTATGTTCCCTATGGACAGAAGGGAAGATGAAGGTGTGGATGCTTGCTGATCTGTTGATGAGACAGCTGGTGATACAGTCACATCTCGACATCCTTCTCTCTTGTGGGCAATATATGTATCCAATCCCACTATCACAGTCTGACACATGAGACAAAAATGTGTATCTGCTAGTTCCCCTGCCATCACATATTTCAAATGTCCTGAATAAAGTAAAAAATCCATATTTCATTTAATACTTTAATCAGTCTAAAATGTTCCTACTTGAATCAGCAAATACAGCTTCCAGCATGCCAGATTGTCAAGGACATGCTGAACATACTCTCCTGTGGGAGTACAACCATTACATTGGCACATGTGGACTTCCACCACCAGCATCAGGACCTGTGTTCAAGGTTGTTAAATCATCTTGGTGTTAACATTCAGATGACACCAAACCTGCACATTGGTAGCCACCATGCCTCCTCAATCACAGTATTTGCAGTTACTTCCACCTCTTGATTCCTCACAGGTGATTGGTTTTGTGTGCAATCAAATCATTTGAGTATGTATGATCAAGAGCTGTGGCAGATTCAGGAGGCATGACTGGTCCCCCCCCTATGCTCTTATGCTCAAGACTTGGCCCTCCTGCATTGGTCCAGACACAGCTAAAGGGAGTCCACATGTGCTGATGTAAGGTTAACACGTTGGCGACAATGCGTCCTGACGCCAGGATGCAGATTTTTTTTCAATGAATACCCTCTGGAACTGTTGATCACGCGGCGGACAAGCAAAAATAGGCTGGTCGTCAACATGTTAAAAAAAAAAGCAGGCAAAGTATGAAATCATAAGATGTTCTGAGAAAAACCTCAGGCTGCCTTTAAAAGTGTTTATCAAGATATCATTGCTGATGAGAGTTTATAATATTCATATTGTCTTCTCATAAGTAGAATAGATATAAAGTAAGTCACTTGCCACTAGAGTAGCCCCACCACACTTACATGTATCTCTTGATAGTTGGTGCTTCAATGACGAAAAGAGACACTCTAGGTATGAGACAAAGCAGAGCAAATAATACAAAGATGGAATAATTAATAGTCTCCCTCTGCTGTCACATGGACTGCCAAGTTGCACTGATTCTGCAACTGAGGTGAAATTTGCGATTCTCAACTGTCTCAAATAGCTACCAGGCTTTCAGGAACATTTCATTCAGGGCTCTACATAGGTGTTCCATCAGAATAAATTTCTTAGACAGGCAATTTATTCACGAATCACAGTTTAGAATTTTGTGGAAGTAAAAATACTCAATGAAGTCAAGGGATGAGTGGGCGCAAGGAAAATTAGTGATGGAAGCATGGTCAAGGTTCTCCCTGAGGGATAACAAAGGAGATTTTGTCACCCATCAATCCCCAGGAGGCTCGCTGGGCCTGGTAAATTCCAATCCATGTGATGAGAAGTGCCAACCAGAGTACAGCTCCAACTCCAGACATGATCACATCTTCAAATAAATGAAAATTAAAGGGGAGAAAATTTAATGTCAGTAGTTCTTAATCTAACCAGGGTGATAAAAAAAAGACACTTTAAATTGTTCTATTCTCTGGAATGGGAAAGTTCATAGGTGGAAGTTTTGAATCACACAAGCAAGGAAAGTTTAAGGTAATCTCTGATATAGCTTCTGGAACCCTAAGAATATGAAATGCAATCATCAAGAAAAAAAACCAACCCACTTATACCATAGGCTGTTATGTGACCTTGCTCTTAGTGCCTACTGTAGGAGTCATGTGGGAGACTGTATCTTAAGGTTTTCTTTCCATAGTCTCACATTTGACCTCAACCACATGAACAAGGTGATCAAAAGTGGTTGGATTTCCCTCCAAATTCCTATCTGTATTCTTAAAAGTAATGTGGATGTCCTGTGCTGTCTTGCACTTAAGAGCAGTTTTCCCTGATTACTTCTGATCTCCCAAAGCACTTTTTTAGGGCTGTCAGAGAGGCTTGAACTTCTTTGTAATCATGATGCAAAAGTCACACCAAAGAATTGTCCTATCACAGAGAACAGCATAATTTAGTTTTTCATCATCTGTGAAAGAGATCATTCTAAAAGGTATACTTACAACGCTTGACTTGTGGCTGTTCATCATAAGGTGGAGCCTTGAATGCTTCACAGAAGAACCAGAAAAAATTCACAAGCCATACAAATGGCAGGAAAGGCAGGCCAACTGAAAAACATCACATTGACTTTGAGGCTGAAAACTTTCCATTTCTAAATTACACTGGTCCAAGAAAAGGTAGCAACTCACAGAAGAAGTACAGACGACAGATTTGCAACTTGCGAGCATTGGATAGCTTCCTTAGGTTTGTTGCCATTTTTAAATATACCTTTAGAAGAACTACCCCACACAATCAAACTCTTTATAGCTTTTTATTTTCTGTGAAAACCACTTATTCTCTTCATATGAAAGGTATTATCTGTATGGAAGATATACATTTTATTAGAAAATGGATACTAAATCATCATGTAACAAAACAATCCTATGCTCCACATAAGTTATCCAGAAGAGAAAAAAATACACACTGAAAAAAGGTATTGTATCATAGATCAGGCAAAAAACATCACAAAGGGGACTGACTCAACAAGACTTTCCATAAACTAATAACTGGAATTATGTAATAAATGGAATGCCATATACGGCAATTTGGAATGCAATTAATTGATAAGGTGCATGTTAAACTTGAGACTATAATGACCAAGGAAACTAGCAAACCAGAATAGTTGCTGTACTATGATACAAAGAAACAGTTCAAAATGAGATGAAAGCATCCTGATAGGAACATGGCAGTGATGCACATCATAATAGAGAGTTCTTCAGCTATGATCCAGTCAATATCCAAGTACATCACATAGCACCAAATTTCAATTTTAAAACCATTTCATTAGCAAAAAATTAATCCACCTCATTGAATTGCAGGGTGAAGCTGATTTATACAATGTTTTTTTTTTTTAAATATCTGTAAGGGCTATGGGGTGAGTCATGCAAAATCATGAAAGCCTTTATTTAAATCAAGTGCACTTCTTCTCAACACAAGAAACTGGGAAGAGCTTCTTGTCAAGAACAGCCTTCCACTACTAAATGCTAGAATATTCTCTGACTACTTAGACACTTTTGCATCCATTAAGGGTCAAATTTATTTAATAGGACATGAGGATTTCTGCTGGCTGGCATTATTCCAAAAGCATTCAGAATTTTCTTTCCAGCTGGCAGATCCATCAGAATATACTTCCTTTTTCCAGATGGGAGCTCTGGCTTTAAGGGAATCTATGATGAAATGAAGAGCATCCAGAGAGTCCTTGCGATGAACTGAAGAAATGGCAACACCCACACTTGTCTCTCCAATCGGCACTACTCCTAACCTGCAGAGGTTTGTGAGAAAACATTTTTAGAAACTACTATAATCACACTATGAGTGAGTGAGAATTAGATGGTGTGCCTCACCTATGGTAGATGGAGATGTGCTTGAGATTCCAATGCTTCCTGGCATCCTGACAAACCTCCTTGAGGACTTTTTCTGCCATGGGGACATAAGCTTCATACTCAAGAAGCAAAACTCCCTTCCCACAGAATGAATCTCTTGTTGTGCCAAAAAATGCTGAGATAGCCCCACAAGAGAGATCTGAGACACTCTTTGTCACACATTCATGAAGAATTTCTTCTTCAGAAAGGACAATAGAATCCATGCTAAGGTCAATCTTGTTCTAGCCCCCACTGATGGGGGGGATAATGGCCAATTTGTCTGAAGAAGTGAGGCAAAGGATGAGTTCCTGGTCTCCCTCTAAGTACTCATCATTCAAAGCAAGGATAAAGTTACCTTCAATGGCACACAATTGTGGAAGTTTAGTAAGGATGATTGCTTTCAGGTCAGAGGCTGAGAGAGTCACAGGAAGTGCAATCACTGTCTCTTTCTTTCCCACCAATTCACGAGCTTTGGCAAACAGGAAAACCTTCAGCACCACTTCTTTACTGCCCATACCACTTTGACATGAGAACTTGACAGCCACCTCTTCTTCCTCCTTTATCATCAGAGTGAACACATGCAACCAGCAAATCATGCAAATTGTGAACCGATACAGTACATTATTGAGGACTATGGACCCAGAAGTCCAAGACTGGAAGGTAAAACAGGAAAACAACATCCAGTCCCCCCTTCATCATGACTCTCTTTCTTGGTAAGAAAAAATACAGCTGTTCTGCAACTGGAGGAGCCACAGAGATAAGGCTCGGTGCTAATTCCTGCCGGCTCATAAGGGGCTCAGTCAAGGTGCCCCCATCCAGAAAGGGTTCACTTCATTGTAAGGGTATTATGAACCAAAACAAAATAAACGAACCGAAATTAACCAACTTAAGTCAAAGTTAAATTAAACTAAACTAAACTAACTCCATCTCAGTATGTCATATCAGGTTCAGATATAGGACTCTATCTATCCAAGTCAGGGGGCAGGATTATTAACCCCCCCACCTCTTAACCTCCCCCTTGAGACGATCAGCTCGACTAAGCCCAGGTTGTTAAGATGTGGCCCCTCCAGTTGCAATACAGCCAAAAATACTGAAAAAAATCACTGAGAAAAAACTGAGTCCTTCATTCAGAAGAGATGTCTTGCATCAGAAAGAGAAAGATGAATGTAGGAAATCCTTCATGGACAAGAAGCTAAAGCATATAGAGCTGGGAGTGAGTCAGAAGGTCAAGTGACTAGTTGGAGCCAATCATAGGACCTCTATTGCACATAATCCCTGGTTTACTTCTGAAGTAATAGCAGAGTTTCACTTCCCTCCAGTAAAATACTTGAGTGGATACTTGTCCGAGTACTTCTCCACATGTTCCTTGCACTTCTCCAGCTGTTCCCTGTCATACAATTGCCATTTTAAATGCAATTTATCTGCAAAAATTGATATCAAGATCACCTGTAAATGAATACCATGAATATCCATACACAACCACCATGGTTGTGTATGGATATTCATGGCATATAATTTACCTTTTAACTTCTACAAATGAAATAACTTCATCATGGAAGTTTCTCACTCCTTGCAGCAGAGAGCAGATAGATTTTACAGAACCACAAGAATCTTCAAGATTTGTAGTCCAGTCCTTCACTAGAAATGTATCATTACTGGCAAGTATTCCAAACCACAGTATGATAAAAATTAAAATCAGCACATGGGTGTGAATGGGGAAAAGAAGTATTAAAAGGTTAGAAAATTTCCCAAAGCCATCTCTCAAGAAGTTATGTCACTTTTTTTTGGCATGAAGCATTAAATAAAAATTCTATTATCACACAGAGCTGGTCTTGATCAGGAATACTACATTTAAAATAAACTATTTCAAGGTTGACAGATGATGAGTCTTGATATGCAGTTCCATTAATGTAACACTAAAGAAAACCTGATAATTTCCTAGCCTGTTTAATATGTGAGACTCACCCATATCTGCTAGCATAATGAGGAACCTGAGACTCATGCTGGCAGCTAAGCCTCTTAATTTTTAGTTCACAATTATTTTTGGGTCATGAAATCTGCAGCTGACATAAAAGTGTTCTTGTCACTCACATCAGCAGTTCATGCCATTTTATTTTGCCATGAAGTATGCTTTTTCTCTTGATTGTCAACCATTGGTAATCAACTACAGATGATCACCTGACATTGGATAAATGGCTCGTTGGAAGTTAAATTTACTTAGAAACTGCACCTATTTATAAATAGAAATAAATATTATTTTATCCACTGTCTATAACATCCAACTCAATGATATCACTCTATCCACCATTGGATTTCACCATTGGGAGAATTTTTTATTCACCAAGTGCAAATCCAGCTGAGTCCAATGGGATCATCTGAGCTGGAGATGGAGTATAAGTTCTGCACTTTCTACCTCCTCATCACTCCTCAGATAGCAGAAGCCAATGTAGCACTCCTGCATTCACTTCTGCAGGAGAATGCAATAGCGCTGCATTCACTTCTGGAATCCTGACAGTGTCACAAAGAACATGCTGCTGTACCTTTGTTGACCAACATTGGTGTGCACAAGATGCAAAAGTACTTTCCTTGCAATAGAGGCAGGCAGAAACACTTCTGACACCTTTTTATTTCCAACATGGACACCAATCTAATCCATATTGTCCAAGAAATTTTGGAGGCATTGGGAACAATGTTCCCAAGAACCCTAATGTGATCTTATAAAGGATGAACTGGTCCAATTACATATCCTCTTGGACCATCAGCCATGCCTCTCAATTTGGAAAATGCTTACTTTCAGTGATTAAGGGGTAAAATACAATGACATTTTTCATATTCTCCTAAATTAAAAAGATATCTCAACTACTTGTAATCCAGAAGCCATGTCCTCTACATAGATCATCTCCTCCAAATTTCATAAAAAAATACCTCAAATACCAGCACCTCTTGGGGTGATTGGATCAAAGCAATACAGGTACCAATGGAAAATGTGAAGTCTCAGAAAGCTCCATGTCTCATTTTTGTCACACTGTGACTGGAACTAAGGGATTTACAACTGATTTATGGTTGCAAAGGCAAGAGTAGGTTAGTAGTTTAGGTAGTAATCACTTGGCTCATATGACTGGTACCAGCAAGTAAAATACAGCACTGTGTAACTGTGGATCTATGTATCTATCTTTTGAGCAAGATCCACTTTAAAAAGTTGGGAAAATATTTATTGCAATTTTTGGAAATCCAGTTGATAATGCAAAAAGCAATTTTTGAAGGCTACTTCATGATGCCTATGCCTAGCATCTCCCTTGACCCCTTTCTGCATACTGTGTCAAATACAATACAAACTATCAATTTGATGGTATTTGCTTGATGTTAGAGCTATTTCAATAAATAGCATAACACAGTGTCTTAGACACAAACTTTTACAAGCAGTAATGTGCAGTCTTCTGTTCACCAACTTAAGGAAACACTACCTTTGCTGCATATAAAAATGTTGCATATATACATTTTCACAATAAAAGAAAAATTCCTGCAGTAAGGGGTTAATGCACTATGGATTCAGCAGTAAAATGAGGGACTATTTATAATGGGACTATTTGAATGGTTTTCTTCAGTATTTCATTAGGAATTGGTTGTTACTCAATATGGTTAAGATGGTCATTTATGGTCAACATGGCCAACAAGAGTAGGCCTTTTGACAATATATGACCATATTGCACAACTAATGACTCATTCGTCTATCTTGTTAAGAGGGCACTTTGAAAAATGAACCTTCAAGTCTCATTCCAAGTCCTATTTTGATGCTAAAGAATTTCCTCAGACACAGTTGGACTCATAAGAAAGGAGGACTCACTTGAGGTGTGGGGGCATATCTTTGTAGACATCATTAAACAATTCAGTGTAATGGGGCTTTGGCCTTCTTTCAGCACGGGCAAATGCTTGCAAGATCTTCAGGGAAAAAGGGAAGGAAAAACCATGCTTTGAAAACCACAGAGAAAGATACAGTAGATGATATCAGTGCTTTTGAATATTTGTTGGCTGACCTGTTTCTTAGAAGAACTTTTCCATTCCTCCTCTTGCTTTTCATTCCAGAGATTCTTCTGTTCTAAATAGTACCTCATTTTTGTAATGGGATGATCCTGTTCACTCCAACTTCTTACCTCATCCACACTTCTATAAGCACTACTGTCATCTGAGGTGCTGTGATGTCCTATCCTAGATGCCACAATCACATCATTCAAGAGGTTCAGGGTCATGGGGGAAAAGAAGACTATTATTTCTCTATCTCAGGTTGAGTAAATAAAAAAAGGAAGACCTGTAAGTCATGGCTTCAACGAGAACAGGTCGCATCTCTTCAACAGCTATGCGCCTGGCCTCTTTGGTGACATTGTATACAGCAAGCACATCATTGCCATCAACTCGAATTGAAGTGATGCCATAAGCAGGTCCTCTTCCTGCAATCCCATCACCTGCATACTGCTCCTGAGTAGGTGTAGATATAGCATAGCCGTTGTTGCGGCTAGAATAAGAAAGGTCAACAAAGGCTCCAGTACAAGGAAGTCTAATAGAATGAAAATTCAGCATTCAGAGGAGGATCTACCAGAAAAAGATGATAGGACAGGAAAGAGTTGCAGCAAAATTGAAAGCAGCATGAGAATCGCCTTCACTGGCTGCTCCTTCACCAAAATAGCACACGACACACAGTCCATTCTCTGCTCTCTTGTATGCATATGCAGCTCCAACAGCTTCATAGCAGCAAGGAGCATTATGAATGAATTTGACCCAAAAATACTTCATACTTGAAGCTTAGGAATCTAAGATATAATCCTTACCCTGAGGCATCTGTGTTGCAAGAGGAGAGGAAATGGTGACAAAATTCAGCTTAGAGCATCCATAATGTACAGGCATCTGTTTCCCTTTTCCCAAATCCTCTGCATTTGAGTAGCATTGGTTCATGAAGTCATCCAGGGTGAACCCTCGATACATGAGGACACCTGACATGAAAAATTTAAGATGGAATTATATTCACTCATGAACTTAAAAATTAGACAAGAGGAGGTCTTTGTATGATGCAGACTGGCTTACCTGCTTCTCGATATTGTCCAAAGACAAGGTCTTTGGGATCAAGAGCTGCAGCACTGCCAATATGTGTCCCCTCTTCTCCAAAATTGGTCATGTAAAAAGAGATTCTTCCTTGTCTCTGAGATTCATACAAGATACGATCCATGGCATTCATAAGTGTCATATCCTTGTACATCTTCACCAACAATTCATCATTCAGCTGTGAGATCATGGAAATTTTCTACATGGAAAAAGCAATTCAAGTAGAAATCATTGGACAGAGAATGGATGACACATACGTGTGGGTCAGAGGCTGGATCAATGACTTGACCTTTAGCATTCATGACTCTATACACAGGAATCCCATCATATTTGTGAGGTTCCACAAATTCCAATTTTTCAGACCAACGAGATCGAGAACCTGGAAATCGTGGACGATCTGTGTCATCAACCTGTGCCTCACTTCGCTGGCACACAGCTCTACTTTCACTCAACAATCGGCAGAAAAGCTATTTTCCAGGAGAGAGATTATAATATCACTGCATCACTCTGACATTTTTAAGAAGGGGATGAATTCAAGTTCATCACATACCAAGGAAGGGAGAGCATCGCCATGAGACTTTTGATTAGCTGTTAACAGCTGCTGGGCAAAAAATGCCAGGCACCGGCGGCCCAGGTGTCGACAAGCCATCATCCAACCTCTGGTTCCTATTATTTCCAGAAATGTCACATCTTGAAATGAGTTTACAACTCATAAAAGCAAGATTTTTGTCAAGAGGAGATCCTTCTGAAGCTATCAATTTGAATGTTTTCTTGCATTTTGTTCATGGTTGGGAAAGTGGGTTAGGAAGTGACAGGAAAAAGAAACACTGTGAATGTAACAAGATACCCTCTGGCTAATAAAAGTATTTATACTATTAACTTCCATGCCAGTTACATGAATAAGGAACCAGGAAATGACAGACTCCTCCAACAGGAAATATTGAACAATTTTTTGTAAAAACAAAAAGTACACCCCAGAGCTTCTCATCTACTTCTACATCTGACAATCCACCTTTGATAATTAAGTTAGCTGGTGTGAGCCTTTTGGGAATCTGAAGTCTCTAAAGGTGTTTTCAATAGCTAATAAAAGGTTCAGCATTTCAGAACAATATAGATGATCTCCAATGTTTCCAAGGAGAAGTGAGTCAGAGGAGGGCTCAAAAAACATTAAGGCTCTCCCTTGCCCTTCATTTAGGCTTAGTATAAACAGACACTAAATTGTACAGAGGAAAATCCTCTAGCTACCCAAACCTTGTGAAGGAAAATGACACAAACTTCCTAAAGGCCCCTAAAGTGTCCAGTAAATGTCTGGGAACACATGAAGGCCAAATTAAACTCCCCCCCCCCCAAGTGTGTGTGACAGCATATGTTGCTCAGAACTATTGCTGGTTTTCAGAAAAGTCACACTTGGGGAGGTTAAAAGACAAGATAAAGTATGTCCTGTTTCTTGAGTCTCATCAAAGCTGATTCTCTGACATAATTGATGGAGGTCTACATCAACTGTGTTCTGAAAGTTAGCAAGATGCCTTTGCCTTTGTTCATTCACTATTGAAAATTGACCCAGAGTGAGGCTTAAATATCAAGAAATGCAAACAGTAGTCATATCACATATGGAAGATGTCTCTGGATATAAAAATGTTTAGGAAGACTAGTTGCATGTCTAGTTTTGCTTAATGCCTATTTTCTTGAGCATGAAGTCTATTACATTGTGGCATCTTGTATGTACCAGGTAACCAAAGAAAAGTTCCCAAATTTATAAGGCTGCAGATGTACTCCATACAAGGTATCAGAAAAAAATTTACACATGCAGCATGTGGCAGTTTTTTTTTTTTTTTTTTCTTCAAAACTTTAAATTGGGCAAGGACACTTATGAATGGGCAACCTCATAATTAAACCAAGAGTTCAAAGAAAGTTCTCTCAGTACATTTTGCCATCAGGACTTGCTGAATAACATCTGCCACCACATATACTGCAATGGCCACAAGCCTGTTTAGTGTCTCTAATTGACAGTCATGGAGGAGTTTCTTCAGCTGTGGAACCAGATGGAATATGATCAAGCATAATGGGTCAGAGTATGGATATGTTCAATGACTTTCAAGCCCCATCCTGAAAGGAGCATGCACACAAAATTTTTCAAATTGCACGTCACATTTTCATGGAGAATGAGAGTGGCCTGTGCCAGGAGTTGTGGATGATACTGTCTGATGACCTGAAAATATATTGGGACAGCACTTCCCAATGCTGCACGCCAATGATTGGGGTTTCCTGTCTAAGAAACTGTGTCTGGACATCTGACTGCATCATAGATGACTCCAGACTCTGGATAAGATCATACATCATGAAAATGCAACAGCCCATTTCACAAACTCTTTTGAGTACACACCTTCCTAGAATGGTCTTACTTACATATGTGATGTATAGGAAAGCTAAATGGACTGTATGGAAAACATATGACTGTTTAAAATCATACTGCCTGTCATATATTCAATTTTAATGCAGGACCTTTTACTTGCAATGTCATATGAGTGAGCACATCTGTCAGCAAACACCTACTCAGCTGGACTGTGCAAAGGTGGGTCTGTTCATGCACAGAGGAAGAAATCGAGTCATACAAATTTGCCATTGTGTGGGGAAAAAAGGTGCTACAGGGGTTCTCATTGACTAACTCATTGAAATTGTCATGGGACCACTTGCACATGGAGGATGTGACACCCTGTAAATTTTCTGCTGATACCTCTAATTGATGTTCTGTTTGCAGCCATGCAAAGTTAGAAACATTTCTGGAACCATCTGGTTCATATCCTTACAGCAACTAGAAAACTATCATCTTTCATTTTGGCCAAGTTTCTTAACCTCATAAATTCTGAAAGAGGAGATTTTGTAATGTTACTCATCACAAAGAAACAGCATAATTTTTTGGCAGTGGTGCAACCAAGGTGGAGGTTTCAGGGACTTCCAGACCTCCCCCCTTCCCAAGGCACTATCATGGATGACAGAATGGAAGTAGGAAATACTTCTGATGATGACCACTGCCTTTGCTAATCTCTTGGTCTGCCCCATGCTCTTCATAATGGAGTGCCATGACACTTTGGAGAATGAATTACTTGTTTCACATTGAGAAGTACTTGAAAACATGGAGATAAAGTGGATTGGATTCAACTCTGCAGTTCCCAAGAAATCATCATACATAACTCAAAATTTTTTAGAAAGCAGATAAACTCATGAAATTCTTTAAGGGTGTTATTTGTGTGCTTCTTACCAGTGAGGTCAATTTTTCTTTGCATTCCTTTACAGGAATAGAATGCTTAATGTGTTACCTTTGGCTCTTTTTATCTTTTAATTTGCCTTGCACTTCCAATAATACACTTCAAAACTAAGGTTGGATAAATCTTAGCCCTCCAATGGAATAGAACAAGGTAAAAAATGTTTTACAAGGAATTAGTTTAAACCAAATACAAAATATTGATCTCAGGATTGAATATGTACTATATATGCTATACTCTCTTGGCATCCAAAGATGGCAATCAATGAAGGGGCAAGCACAGTAATACCCCACATAGTTGAGGTTTTGCTGCATCACTGCCAAGACAAAGTGTCTTAACACATCTGGACATTTCTTCAGTATGATAGCTACCACTCAAAAGGAACTAGGAAGGGAAGAGTTAATCTCCTATTATAGAAATATTTAATTGAATTGCTATATTGATGAAAAACTCACAGTCTAAGAAATTAAATCAGTGAAATTGATGCATTGGATCTGTCTAGCTAAACTAGCATTCATGAATATTTTCTTATTATAAAGGAATTTACTTTTTATTATGAATTTGCGATACTTGTAGGTGTATATGAACACACCTACAAGTTATGGTGTGAACAAATTTACTGCAATCAGCAGTAGGATACAAGTATACTAATTGCTCTGTAAGAGATACAATGGGATTGGGATGCCTGTGAACATTACACAAAGGAAGGCATACTATACAAGGTAATTATAGAGTTGGTTGGCAATGTATGACATTTTTGAAGAAAACAACTGACAGAGATAAAATTATGCAAAAAAGAAAAGCACAGGAACACTATAGGGAACACTATTAGTATGACATCATGTATTCAAGGCAAGAAATGCTCAAAACGACCCTCACCAAGCTCCACAATTACTCCCAACCATTGTCAGACATAGTAGACAGTGGTTCTCAACATGGTGCAGTGAATGGACTCCACTTCTCAGTGGATGATGCCTGATTGATTGAAGAATGCAATTCATAAAGAAGTGGAGTCCATTCACTGCAACATGTTGAGAGTTGCTGTCTGTAATGCTGAAGATTGGTTGGGAGCACTTGTGGAGCTTGATGGGACCATATAAAGCATTTCTTTCCCTGAAAACATGATGTCATGCCAGCAGCACCCCCTATGAGCCATGCTTTTCTTTTTGTGATTTTGTAACTAATACAACTCCCAAAGTTTCACTGATATGCAGTACATAGTTTTCATTTTAGAATGCCATGCATCTGTCAACTAGTTTCATTATCGTCTTGTACATGCATCCATGAAAATGGCTAATGCATCAACTTTCTCAATATGTGACTGAAGAATCAGTACATTCCTAACAAATATGCCATTGGCAATGCCTGAATCTGCATCAAAACAAGTTTGGAGAAAATGCCAAAAGACACTTAACTCCAAGAGCATGCCACAAAAAACCAAGCAGCTCTGTTTCAACTCAATATTCACTGAGAAAGAACTTTCATTCTGAAGAGGGAGAATTTGTTTATTTTTAAAAACCAAGGTATACCAAAAAATGACAAAAATCTAAGACCAAATGCTGGTCTTATCAACAGCAGGGAAAAGGAAAGTATCTCAGAATACACCTAATAGGGATGCTGATGCTGTGAATGATGAGGAGGGAACATAGGCATTGGAGGTGGAGGAGGAGGGGGAGGATGATAATAAGGTGGATAGTGATTGGAAGATGGGGGTGGAGGTGGGGGAGGAGGGGGGTAATTAGGAGGGGGATACTGGCCAGGTGGACCTGAACTGGATCCAGGATAATGAGGAGGTGGATACATTGTAGGTCCAGGAGGGGGAGGTGGTCCACCTGCGGGATATCCAGGTCCCTGATATGGTGATGGTGGGTACAATGGGTGTTGGGGAGGAGCAGCAGTAGGTGCTGGGGGAGGAGGAACAGCAGCTGTTGGTGTTCCACCTTCTGATTTGGGTTTCTTCAAAGGAGGGATCCCATCCATTCCTATTTGACCCCAGTCCAAAGGTGAGAGTCCTGGAATGTTTCGAGTTGCAGATGAACTTCCTCTTGGAGTTACCACTGCTGGGTGTTCCTTTTTCACTCCTGTTACTGTTGGAACTGAAATAAACCAATTTGAAGAGTAGGAAAACCTTTTGTACAAAGCATCAAGACATGACACACAATAAGCACACATAGTCAAATGGCTCAACTCCATACTTGGTTGGGGTGCTGTTATGCCAGACTGTGAAGGCTGAGAAGCAAGTTGGGGTGGAGTAGTTGTTTCCTGCAATGGCTGTTGTGTTACTGGCTTCGGTGGGGGGGACTTGGGGTGAGATTTCTCCTCAGTTGGCTGGGTGTAGATATCCAGTAGTTGATGGCAGATATCTGCATGAATTGGGAACCAAAAATAAAATGACCAAGGGAGATCTAGACCAGACTGCACTTCGAGCTCATTACTCATTTGGTTCCTCAAAGGGCACCTAAAGATCAATCTTGCTTAACATGTTCATCATTAGGTGTATCAATGATGGAACATCCTCACCTCTCCCACAAGGCTGCACATCAGTGACTCATTCTATGTATTATGGCAAAGGAAAAATCAACTTCCTGGCACAACAAAGATTCTAATCAGCTCATGGCTTCAAGAACACAAATCAGACATGTTCCAAACATCTGTAGCATACCAGTGTGCCACTCTATGCAAATGGAACTTTGACTAAAAAGAGGTCAATATTTTCTCCCATACATCTGAAAATCTGTCAAAATACTCTTCAGTTACAATCAAATTGAGAGGGACTTCAGCCAAATTTGAATAAAAAGCATGCACAAAGAGGACACAATGAAAAAAGTCTGTCTTTGTCAAAGAATTGGATACCAAGAGTGTTATAAAGCTGCATTATTGGATAGTTCTCTGTTCAAAAATCCACCCCAAGTCTCACAATCAATGGAGTATTAAGGTATAGGTGGCAATTTTAGTATTTTCACAGGGTTTGCATTGTATTCCATAAAATCAGATGCATATCCTCTACATGAAACTTGCTGTTTTCATTAGCAAAACTATTAATATTAAAAGCCACAAATACTAATCTCTTTGTTTTTTCTTCAAACTAAACCAAAATGAATAGAGGACATGAAAAATATAAATAAGAGAAATCTGATCACTGAACAGGTTGGCACAATCAATTTTTCTCACTACATCTCATGCTTATTGTTGGAAAATTCATGCAGATTGCATAGTTTCTAAAGTTATCTGAATTTCAGGCATTGACTGAGATTGTGATCTGGTCATCTAAGGTCCTGATCCATTTTCTGCTTGTGTGAGAGGTTGGATGCAGATTGGTGGCATTTGGTCATCACTCTTAGAAATAAGAAAATGTTAGACAATCAACTCATTGAGATGTTAAGCTGGCATCATGCAATTAAGGGATGCAATTTCTACATTGTACACCACCAGACTTATAGACATTCCTATAAGCAATTCTACTGAAATCTTACTGTATCACTTTAGGGTTTGTTGCAAGCATTGTTGTCATGTAAAGGAACTCCTGTACATGGTAAAGATACAAGTATCATACCCAGTACACAAAAGCTGAAACTTGGATACCATGAAGGTATTTTGAGCCACCAGCATTACTTCATCACCAGGAAATAAAAATGTTTTCCAGATTTCTGCATACATGAAGAATGCAAATATGATGCAAAAACAGCTAGAGAATTCTAATTTTATAGTTGGCCAAAAGGAAGAGTCCTGTATTGCTATTTCTTCTTTCTCTTCCTCTCTCTACTCCAATTTAAAATAAGTACCAGGGAATAAGTATTTAAGAAAGGCAGTCTAAAGGTCACAACTTCACTCCAGTCGTGATTGATTAAATGGGACATGAGAGCCACTATAGAAAGTTTCTAAACTTACCATCTAGCAGCTCATTCTTCACATCAACCACAAACATATCCCACCATCGTGTCTGCTTGGGAGTTTTCCCAATCCAGTCACCAGCATCAAACTTGCAAAGCTTGCAGGCTAAGTATATCATGGCTATGGCAATTATCTCTGGTTCCCATTGAAGGCACAGCGTTGTGCATAAACTGCAAGTGAAAGACATACATTTCAACATTGCCCTGCAATATCAAGATTCCTGAAAAAAAATAAATCACCCATTATGGGTGAAATATCCTTGAATCTTTATCATAATCTGGTGGCACAAAAAAAATGCGTCATGTTCAATGCCTTATAAAATCCATTGCGGATGATCTAGGTTCATGATGCTTCCATATTATGTTGGAAACACCAAAAAAATTTGTTTTCTGAAAGTTTCATGTACCTAAGTTGTCTGAATAAATATCAACAGTTGCTCAAAGTGGAGTCATAAAATGGACCTTCTGCGCGTGCGCATGAGGTGGATGGAGTTTCAGAACTGCTTGAATGATTTCTCTCCCTTGAGGTTATGAATACCACTTTTTTACGCCAGTTCTCATCGTAGTATTCTGTGTGGTATAGATTCTGATGCAACGATGTACAGTAGTATTATTCTACAATGTGATGAATACTACGATGAGAACTGGCATAAAAAGCAGTATTTATGACATCAAGGTAGAGAAATCATTCAAGTGGTCCTGAAACTCCATCTTCCTCGTGTGCTGAAAGGTCCATTTTATGACACTATTTTGGGCAACTGTCGAAATTTATTCAGACAACTTAGGTTCATGAAACTTCCATAAAACAAATTTTGTGGTGTTTCCAACGTAATGTGAAAATATCACAAACCTGGATCATCCACAATGGATTTTATAAGGCATCAAACATGACGCTTTTTTTTTGCGCCACCCGGTATAGTTTGAGCTCAAAGCTCAGGGAATATCATGAACTATACCTGTCATTGACAAATGTCCATGCCATCTGCACCATCTTCTCCAATCTTGACTTCTCGCCTGCAATGAAATATGAATTTTATTCATGAATATTCCAAAATTTCAGAATGAAATCATAGTAAGTATAAGTCACAGAGATTTGAATGGGTCTATAGACAAAGCCTATATTGAGAACCACCAAGTGTAAAATGGGTAGCCTATGAATGGAACACTACCTGAGGTCTTGACAGGAACTTATTCTTATTAAGGAATGAGATATATCCATTCTCTTGGCTCTCACTTAGGTCCCACAGAACTTCAAAGTAATGTTTCATGAAAAAGTCCAGTTTTGTAAAACTCTACAGAGCACATTAACCTTTACATGCCAAGCATTTCCAAATTCAAATAGAACATGTCAGCAGAAAAACTCAAATTATGCCATATTCCAAGAGCATGGAATCTTCCTTTGCACTCCAAAAAAAGGGAGATTCAATGCTCTTCAATTATATAGCAAAATTCAAAATTTTCCACTTTCATGCTCTGTTCAAATTTGGAAACATTCAGCATGTAAAGGTTAACCCTTCAAGCAGGTTCAATGTCACTGTGATGTCCACTATGGTATATCAACTGTGCAGGTAAGAAGTGACAGTCAAGATGTCTAGTGTGATCTTGAATTTACTTACTGGCCAAAATAATAAACCCCCAGTCAAGTACAAGTTCCAGTTCCGGTTAACACTTTGGGATTTTAGTATTTGGTCATATAATGATCAGATATTGCATGAATTTTCCCCAGATGTCAAGTATGTCTTTAAGTTTTCTACAGCTTAGTTTCAGTTGATTTGGTGCCACAATTCTTGAGATACACCGGGAAAAGCAAAGTTGAGTGATTATACGCAGTTCTAAAAGTCAGAAAGTATGTTTCCTGAATTGAAAAATCAGGACATGTAAAGGATAAGCACATTAATCAATATTGAATCATTTAATCATTGTCATAGTCATTATTCACTGTGACTTCGACAAGGCTTCCACAGTTTTTAACGTACTTCATATGACTGTTCATTGAATTCTGATTGGAATTGGAGCTGAACTTGGATGATGATGTTGAACTGTTTGAACCAGGATGCGTTTTTGTTTTTTGATGAGTCAAGAACCAATGCATTGCAATTTCAGATATATGCTATGGACAACAAAGCATCATGTGTATGGGATACTGCATCATTTTACACCAACTTCTACATGGAAATTTAGGAATATGATGCCACATTTGAGCTGCAGTTCAGAGGAAAGCATCAAAATTGCCATTCCCTGTCTTTTTAGCTGTATCTCAAGAATCACTGCATGGAATCAATTGAAAATTTCCTGTATAAATCCTGTGGGCATACTCCATATGTTGTGAATTTTCATAAATTTCTGGTTATCAGCAAAATTTTACAAAATATAAAAATCTGGAATGTTAATTGAGATGTACTATACTTGGCTGGGAGTTTCTATTATGTTGGCCAGTGTGCACACTTGATGCATAAATATCCAACTTATATTGTCAGAAGTAATTGAAATTAAATTGACTGAAGAGGAGGTTATGCTGTCATATGGAGTTGCAAAAAACATTAATATGCTGTTGGGAATGTTCTCTTCTTTAAATTGACCATCTTGAAAGGATAAAACCTCCTCCTTTTCATTAGATTACTATGACTCTCTCCAAGGCATTTAGAGCATGTAAGCACATGTATCAAAAGTTGCAGAAAACAAGATCACAGCTGGGAATCACTCCAAAGGTTCCAAGGTACTGTTGGTTTCCACCAGCTAACATGAATTGTTACCATGACACCAAATTTATAGGGTCTATAAAAAATACCCCACAGGATCAGTGAGTACGGTGGGATGAAAAATGCTTTGAGATGGTCCAGTGAAGGTTTTGAAAGCATGCATTTTCCTTCTCAGTTGTCCCATACTCAGAATTACTTGACCCTCAAAATTGGTGCACTTGTGGAAATTTGAGTTTAGCCTAATCAGTCATAATAAGTCAAATTCAAATTTTTACCATATATTTTCCACCACATTTTAGATGTACAGCAGTTAAAGCTAGTTCATAATTTTTTCAACTAATGATGTTTTAATAGCATGTAACTTGGGCTTATAATTAAAAAAAAAACCTCCTATGGGAGGTATAAAATACTGACCAGAAGTGCTGACATGATTCTGAGACACCCAATTATTACAGGGTATCTCATAAAAAAGTTAACACTATAATAATGGGTACTTCTGGAATTACATTGAACTTGAATAAATTGTTTCTGTGACAGAAAGAGAAGAGATTAAGCTTTCTTCTGCTGAAAACCACAAGAAAATACAATTTCTGAAATTAGATATGGTACAGTGAATATTAGACTAAAGAAATGTACACACCATCACAAAAGGACCATTCAAGGCATGTTCAATGTGAGTTCAAGGTGTGCAAGATGAGATTGAGAGATGAGTTGCCAAGTTGATTCTTTCCTTCTATTAATTCTATGGCATTTTTTCAGACAAATGCCCAAGAACTAGCAATAGAATGAGGAGTCTCCAAGGGGAACAATTGTGGATTGTTAGCTTCTTTGAGGACTTGCATTGCTGGATTCTCTTACATCCCACATGGAAAGATCATATATGGTAGTTATATGCAATTACCTGTGCCTTATAATTTCATATATTTATCATGTATTGAAATTTGCATGCACATATATGCAGGCATATATGGTTGGAGCATATGATCCATGTAAGGATTATTCATATACAGTCAATCCTCAATGTAGTGCCACCTGATATAATACCACTCTCACTTATTGCCAACTCCTTCCTGAGAATGAATCTTCCCCATCATAGGCTTATCATAGGCACTCCCCCATTATAACGCCACCCCTGCCATCCATCAACACCTTCACTTGCACAAATGTGTCATATTCTACATTAGTCTTATTCGATATTGTGCCAAGAAGCATACTGTACATGCTGCAATAATTGCACCGCATATAAAATTTAAGGCTGCCAACTGCTCACTTCAATCTCATGATAGATTGTGAGGGATATCTTAGCATTAGAATGGACCTCCAGGCATTAGAGGGGGGTGTATAGGGTCACTGAATCTGGCCTAATCCTGTCTCTTCTTTTGGGGGATGGAAACATCTCATTCAGATTGTGCGCAGCTTCTCCAGCCAACAGTTCACGTTTATTCACTATTCAGTGATGGGGAGAAGAATGGTTTTAAGAGTGAAGGAAAAATTGGAAGTGTGCCATTAGAAGGAGGTGCATGAGTCGGGGGTCAGAAAAACTTTGTGAACAATTTTTGTGCTTTGGGTTAATAATGTGAGCAGATAGTGCATAGGAGTTATACTAAATTAAAATAAGAAATCATTGGATTTAATCATGGATGGAAAATATAGAATTATTTTTCAAAGCTGTGTAGTTGGTGTATTCCGCATGGATTGAAGTGAAAGTTTGTGCATATTTTATATTTAGTAGAAAAATATTCTCAATTTTAAAGCCATGCATTTTGATTTAGCATCAAAATCCGCTGAAAACAACAGTGGTAGTATATAGAGAGTTGACTCTATTAAACATACCAGAGCAGCATATATTTTCTGTATAAAAGAATGATACAATTTGAGGGATGGACTCCAGCAAATGATACACCTAGTTTAAGTATATAGAACTTTGATATATTGTACCATGTGCACATAGGATATATAATTTAGATGGTAGGACCATATGATATGAAAAACAATTACTTTGTGGCCTTTTCATATACAAGTACTACATGCTTCCTGCTGGAAAGGTTTTGCGGCTCTTTTTAACAGTGGTTATAATCCTGCATATTGGCTTGCATGCAATTCCTTATAAAGTAACCCATACATTACTTAATTACTTAAAAAGTATGACACTCAGGCTTTAGGCTTCTACACAATTGGGCCATTCTCGTGATTACCATTGTGAAGTACACATTAAACCAATTCTGAGTGGCAGGGATGTGAAGAAACTGCTGTGATATTACTTTCATTTTCCTCTTCCCTGATTGGAAGTACTAATTGACAGATCCTGATTGATGGTACAACTTGACAGTTCTGACTGAGAAAACTTTGTATAACTTGAAATTGATATGGACATTTTTATTCACTTATTCCATATTAGTGAATTGTTTTTTGCATTTTCTAAAAAGTAACAAATGAAGTATCAATTCTCAACTTAGTTCCAGAAGTAATTTTTGACATTTGGGAGAGACTTGCAAGAGGGTCATAATTTCATCTGTTTCACATCTGATTTTGTCATGTATCTTATCAGGTGTGATATATATACTTCACCATATACTAGATAAACATTAAATTATACAAATTTATTATCTGCTCCACCGTATCTTTTACATACAGACTTTTTAAAAAATTCTTGTATGGCCTTGCCATTTATGGTCATATGCCCATTGTTTCAATAGCAATATATGATCAGATATATTTTCCCATATATGTTCATATAATATCATATATGCTCATTTTTTTATCAAATCATATATTTGATTTTTCAGTTTGGGATAGGCTGCTTGCAGCAGTTCACCAGCATATGTGAATTTTGCTAATGTAAAGTTTGTCTTTCTGTATCTCACCTCTAATTTCATTGATCTTTGTGCAACCAAAAGATCAATCTCTTCTCATTTTAACTGCCACAAAAATTTTCATTTGAATTTAATATGGGGCAAGAAAAATCTGTTCTTGCAGCATTCACTTTTTTTTGAGCCACCCAGTATCACCAGCATATCTATTGGCACTTCCACGAGGGGTGGACAAAAAAGAGAGGTGGAAGCCTTTTCCTTGTTTGTTTTTGGCTGGGAAACATGAGTGAGTTTTTCAGTGGTTTCTTTGAAAGTATTTTTGTAACCTAATTTGATTTGTTCAAGACTAATGCAAATGAAATTTTCAATAGAAATAGACAGATAAGTCTTAATGAGATTATGATAGTGCATTTTTGATCTTGAGCTAATTCTGCATGATCAATGTCTGGAAAAAAGCCAATGGGCAATATTTTCTTGCAAGAGTGGACATATTTTTTATTCACTCTTCAGTAAAAGTCTATACCTCCATAAGTTTTTTCATATCAAAAGATGATTTCTGGTGTACAAATGACACTTTACCCACTAAAGTTAATGCTAAGCATTCAACTAAATCCCAGAGCATTTATGCTAAATAAAGTCAAAGATCACAAGACCTGTTACATTATTAATTCATTATATTGCAGTAACACCAATTAGTATGGTATCATCAGAAACAGAAGCATATACAGAAGCAGAACTCCAGAAACCATGACCCTTTGAGTGCTATGTAAGATTTGAAATTGTTTAGAACCTTCCATTTGATGCAATGCAAGGTGTCGCTAAAATCTTAGATGCACAATGAAAATCATATCTTTCAAACAATTATAGAGACATGTGGCACATGAGCATAATGATGTGCATATTTTCCAGGTTCACATTCAACATTGCAGCTTTCAGAGTAGGGAATATGTGACACCAGTTGTCTCATGGGACATTGTTTGAGTCAATACTCTGTGTATAGCATGAACTCTAACTTCTTTGCACAGAACAAGCATCTCAAATAAACTCTATCAGGCAGTGACATCAATAATCTGTGCGGACTGGATATGTTTTAACACTATTAGTACCAAGGAAATCATTTTGACTGCTTGCCAATCTTTAATGCACTTTGCTCTGCTTGTTTGACAACTAAATGCCTCTGCAGTTTTTACTTTTCCTATCTAATATCAACATTTTGAACATTTTAACATATTGAACATACCAAATAACATCTGGAAAAGCAAATAATACATTACAGGACAATAGTTTTATGCTACTTTTAATGCAGCAGTCAAATTGACAGTTTTGGTCCATCAAGAGTGAGCAAGGAAACAGTGTGTGTGAAGTATTTCAAAGAAGTCAATCAGAATGGCAACTATGGAATGTCCAATTCAGCAAAAGTGCCTCATTGTTGCAAACATGCTGATATCTACACTACAATGATGACTGAATCAAACTTTGTGGACCACAGAGTAACTTGCACCTTTCTATTAAAAGCAATAGTCCTTTTTAAAATATTTTAAAAACAGGGTGTACTACTAACACCACCAGTTTTCCATACTAAAATTTGAATGCTACATAAGATTGTGAATGGTATACCCATCATGTGCCTTACTACATGGCTCTATTATTGCTCATTCTGAAGTTACGTACATTCTTATTGTGTCAAGGGTTTCATGGACACCCTATATTTGTATCTTTCTCCCTCAATTTCCTAGGTGTTGCCATGTTACAGCATAGTCGTGGCTCTGCAATATTATGATGGATTGATGCATAGTTTCATGCCCCATAGCATAGAGATGCACAGAGAAAAGTTTCAAAATTAACTCCAACAAAAGAAAAATAAATATAGCTGTCAAGGTAACTCACCAATTAGGCACTTTGCATACTTGATCAGATATCTGTAAGGGTGCTCAAGCTGAAGATCAAACATGATGGTCTGCAGTAAGATCCTCTCTAGAGTAATCACCTCTTCCTTCACATAAATATATCATGTAAAAGATGAAAACACTTGTTAACTCCAAAATAGTCAATCCAATATACCAACAAGTGTTTCCAATTACCTTTGGATCATCTCCAAATTGTGCCAATACTTCTTCTCCAACATTTTGCTCAGTAAGGAGAGCCTTGGCACTCTTTATTATATCCTTGCATTTCTTTGGAGTTTCTTCCACCTTCCCAGCCAGAAACAAGCAGCTACATGCAGTTACCTATATCATCAGAAATCCCAGGCATTGAGTCATGTAGGGTATCAACCAGTAAAAGGATTTCAAGAAGAATTCTGTGGGTCACCATAGAGTTGCTCAAAATACTGAAAATTAACATGTTTGCTGCCAATTATGTTAGTTCTATGGAAAGGATAATGACAAGGTGCATCATCAGCAGCGAATGTGTTAAAGTTAATCATGACGACATGAAAAGTCATCTTTAAAAAAAATTAAATTCTTTAATCCTTCACCATGGTCAGTAAATTCCTTGCAGAAAACAGACTCTGGGATCTGAATCCTCCATGAAATATCTTTGATAACCTGAAAAAGAGCTATACTTCTCATGCCCATCATCATTTTAATCATTTTTAACATGTTCACCTTTTGACTAAAATATACTGAAATGAATTGAAGAAAAAGAGGAATAAATTCAGCATAAGTTGAAAGAGAAGTTAGGCTATCATAAATAGGTTGTATAGCTCCTTTAAAATTTGAAAAGCAAAACCAGAAGATCTCTGATTGCAAGATTACAAGACAAGGGTTTTACCCAATTTGTTTTGCCTTTCAGGAATGATGAAACATGTATAATTATTTCATGCAAATGGAGACTTAAGCTTTGCTGACTGTCATAGTGTTTGGCACCCTGGGTATAACAAACATAACACTCAAATCCCAATATGGTTCTGTGGTGGCTCTAAATAGCAAGTTCAATAAATGTCCCAGCCTTGTTCCTAATGTTACCCTCCTTAAAATTTTTATTCTTTTCAAAAAGTGTGAAGAAATATCTAATTTAAGACTGGATTTTAAGGGTTTCAATGGATTTACCACAATAGAAATATAGAGATATACATCCTAACTCAAGTTGGTTCAGGGACCAGTAATAGCCACTGTTCTCTTTGTAATGCAAGGCAGCAGAAGCTTGTGATATTGATAGCTGTAAATTCTATAAATTGAAGGACTGAAAGGCAAAGTGGTCTACCAGAAAAACATTATTTCCTCAAGCTCCACAAGGAAAGAGTGAATATTCCAAAGGCCTTCTTGTTAAAAGTGGGAAAAAGTGGTGTGTATTGATAGATCACTTCATCTTTCACATAATTCCAAAAAACTGTAATTTTCTATGAAAGGAATATGGTTCTATGAGCACTAAGTCAATTATACTTTTCTTGGAAATTTTTTGCAGATAAATCATTTTACCTTTCAGCCCTTCAATTAACTTCCTTAGCATTTATCTCAAGACAGCCTCAGGGTGAAGAGTCCTAACAAGAGAGGGAAAAAAAACCAATGACTTTTAACCAAAATATCTCAGCTCATAATGGAGCTATTTATGCAAATCTTTCAAGGTGAAAGAATTTCATGAATACATTTCTAACTTATTCTCAAAAGAAGTCTCTCCAAGACAGATTTCTTTGATGATGAATGGAAAATTTTCACCTTATTTGCCAATGATAGAAAGCTTCTATGAATTTTTTCAATGTGCTACCAAGGGGTCTACTGAGTGAGGTATTAAAATTGAAATGAATGCTGTGATGAATTTTCTAACCTTGAAGGAGTCAATTTCTCGGCAGATCTTTAAACAGCTGAGAGGATACTCTATTACTGACCCTACTCTACAAGATCTGTTAAGAATATGATTTCTTCAAGGTTAGAAAATTCATCTCAGCATTTGTTTCAATTTTAATACCCCTTCAGCAGACCCCTTGGTAGCACACTGAAAAAAATTCATAGATTTATATTATCAACAAATAAGTTGCAATTTTCCATTCATCAAAGACATCTGTCTTTCCATGGAAAAAAAAATATATATATATATTAATGGTGTATTACAACTGGAAGTGCCTCAGGCCAAACCTTGTTTAATGCCCCTTGTATGCATAGTGAAAGTTCTGCAAAAAAAATTGCTCTATTATGTCTGGAGATATTTTGGCTAAAAGTCATTGATTTTTTTTGTATAATATGTACAATATATATCCAGCTAAGTAAATTAAACATTTTCCACTATGGTTATGTAAGCATTGCATACATGTGTGTCCTGAAAGAAAAGTTCATGCAAAAGAAAAATTTGCAAGACAAGAAAGATATTGATAAGAGAAAAAAAGAGTGCTGGAGTTAAAACAATAAAGTAAGAAAAAGCATGGTAAATAGGTTAAGGAAATTCCTTGAAAATAATACGAATAAAACTGCTCTGTAAATTCCTGCAGTCAGTTCAATGTGCATATAAGAGCCCAAGCCAATGGAAACAGTAAAATACAAATATTGAGTGATCAAGTTCTCAATAATGAAGAAGTGCTGAAAATGTAATGTTTGATGTTAGTTAGCAAAGGAGAAAAAAGGAACTCAGAAGGGGATAGTTTCATACTCTCTCACAGGAGAATATAACTGTTTATATCAATCAAAACCTCTAGTTTTCTGAATTTTACATGGCTCCTGCTAGCCAGGTCACAACCAGAAGCTCCCTTACAGACATCTCAATTTATACTCAGCAAGAGTAAAGAGAGAGCAAGGCCAATGAAGAAAAGGCAAAGAAAGAAAAACAAAAACCAGCAGAACAGTTCTTAAGGAAGGGTTTTGCCAGCATTTACAACAGCACTGATATCATCACTTCAATTCAACACATCTCTGACAGTCATTTTAACCTGTTAATTGGGTATGATGATAACTCTCCTCATGATCATTCTCCTGTGTGGTGTGAATGATGAGTAAACTTGTCATGGTATTTGAAGATATGGGGTTGCCATTCAATTAAACATTTTTCCCCTTGAATAAAAAGAGTTAAATGAAGCTCCATTACAAACATGAGTTGTTGCAGAATAAACTACCCACCCAGCTTGCCACTGCCAAATGGAAACTTGCCAGTAAACAGGTCACTAGATGGAAGATAGAGATAGTAACATCAACACAGCATTCATGTCAAGTACTTTCATGGAATATGTTTATGAGTAGTAAATTTCTTGAAACCAGGCTGAAATTCATGATAGTTTGTGGATTACTCTATGACCAAAACTTCAATATCAGCAAAATTCTGGCTCAAGTAACAGGAAAAAGTCAGACCCTGAGTAAAGCTTGTCTAGTTTGTGGGTCAGCAGAACCATCTTAACTATGATCTCAGTCCAACAGAACTTTGTTCAGACATCATACACTATAACAAAACACTACATAAAGAAGCACACTCTGAGATGGACTTGTATAAATTTCACTCCATCTGGTCATCAGATAGGTGGTGCAACAACAAAACTATATATCCTGATGCTACAGATGAGATCACAGATACTATGAACAGTTGGAGGAGGATGGGAAGGTTTCTCAAGCCATTTCATGCCACATGAGTGTCCTCAACCATGAACAATCACTTCTGGTTATCCATGAGCTACAGCTGAAATTACAGCTGAAATTGAGATTTCCTACAACTCAGAGGAAACCCTCTTCTTTTCACAGCACAAGATCTAACCAGGAAGTTACAGTGCCAGTGATATTCTCCACATAGGGCATATTGACCATTCAGGCAGATTTCACATACACTGTATGATCATCACTTAGGAGGTCAGGTCAAAACTCAGCACTTAACTGCTTCAGTCCTGTTGGGCCAATGGCAGGTAGGTGCCACAGAATGCCATCCATTTATTGGTGGCACTCACACAGTTAAGGTAGCAGACCTATCAAGAATTGTTTTTATTTTTATTTTTAAGTTTCCACAAAAATTGGATATAATCATACTTCAACTCATGCAGATTCATATCGTCATAAAGAGCTGAAAATAAAAAAATAATGGTTAATTGGCTTAATTTGTTATCAATGTCCCTAACCTATTGTCCCTGGTTGTCACGATTTTCTGCTACAGTTTTTTTTTTTAGCTGACAGACGCTGCTCTGAACAGCATAACTTTTTGTGTAATACACCCATATCCTTCATTTTTGGCTGAGAGCTACCTTCAATTTTTCTCCAAGGAATGATGGTAGCTTTCTTCGATTACCCAATCCTTTAGCAAATTTTAGTACCATTGAATATGTAATTAGGTCACAAAAATCACTAAAAATAGAAAAAAATTTCATTTATGAAAAAATTCACCTATTTCTTGAAAAACTGTTTCCTCATAACATTTGTAAGGATTCTAACTACAACACTGGTCTATTCCATCAAATATATGTGAACCAACTGTGAGAAATACTGTTTGAAAAAAAAAAGAATTTTTTGCACTCTGGTGCAAAAAATATTAAACCTCATTAGCATAAATCATGCTACCTTTCTTATCTTTTTAGTCCTATAGAGAGAGTTGGGTGTTTACCCTACTCCAGGGATGTAAAAAATATGGCTCACCGGCCAGATCCATTATATCGTGTTTCACATTCAAGCAAATTAAACACATGAAGGATTACATTCCAAGTGTCCTTTTTTGTGCATTTCTCATCAATAAATAATAATAAATGTATAGGCCAATATTTTTTGGGTAAGCATGTCTTTTAACAGCAGGAATGCTTTCTTTACAAATCTCACATAAAATTTTGAGATGGGTTCAAACTTTGACTAAGGAATATTCAGGCCAGCCAAATTGACCTGAATTGAGTAGATATTTCAGCATGTCTGAATATAATTAGATTAATCTTTTTTTTCTTCTGCACAGGCAATCACATGTAAGCCAACTGACTAACCAGGACTCATTTTGTTTAGAACAATGCACAGCAAGAAATCCCATTCAATGAACAAAGACCATGGAATTCAAAGCACTCACATATCGTGGAAATTTTCTAAATGAATGAAACATGTAGAACCGATGGAAGTACACAACACCAGTAGCCATTGTGTTGTATCTCCTAAAAAGAAAAGAAAAGGAAAATTAAGGGAAGCTGAAAACATTTTCTAAAAAAAAAAAGTGCAGTAAAATACAAAATTAGGCCTATTATACCAAGGGCAAGTTTGCAACTTATGGAATAAGGTGCAATAGCTACACTTGTAAGCTAACTCATGGGGTCATACCCCAACAGTTTCTAACAACATACTATATAACTTGTTAATATGAATCCTGACTGACTTCTCATAACAAGTGACATGAAATCCAATCAACTTGAATAATTTCAACTCATCATGGGCTCCTATGAGAATCCACTTAACTGAGTTGATGTTATTTCCAAAGAAAGTACCTTGATAACAAATACATAAAACTCCATTCTAGTTCATGCATCTCACCCAATTTACTTTCTAGCTCTGGTTCATTTCAGGTGCTGTATTTCATAAAGTAGGATTAAAGGAATGATATGGTAACAAAATCACTTTCTTTCCTTGTCTCATCTATCTGTTCCCACTATTGGTACACATAATCATGAATATTTTGTATAATAGAATTTTCACCTAACCCCCTCAATCCTTTCCAGCCTAGTGATTCCATTTTCTAACACTTCATCTATACTTTTCTTTCTAAATTTTCTAGCCCAGGGGTGTCAAACTGGCAGCCCACGGGCCAGATCCAGCCCGCCAGTCCATTTTGTCTGGCCCACTAAGTCCCCTTTAACAGTTGCTTACAGAAACCAACTGCAAACTTCAGCCTGTTTGCATTAAAGATAAGGTGTTACATTTCTGTTGAGGCCCCTAATCACCCCTGAAGGCTTCCATCTGGCCCCTAGGCTAATCTCAATAAGTGTCATGAAGTGCTGATCCTGAGTGCTTTTTCAACCAAGGAAGCCTTTGAATGCTTCAGCCAGCCATCTGCTGAGAAAATTTCAATTTAAGCTCTCAAAACATGGCTGTTGCTTGAACACATGGGTTGTGTATTTTCTTTATAGAATGAGAGTGTTTATTTTTGCAAGTTAATACTCAAAATCTGCATTGAGAAAGTCATAAGTTAAAGGCTGAGTATTCATTTTGTTTAACTAGGCTTCAGAGTAGTTTTTATTGCATATGAGATAGACTCCATTCATAATTGGTCAATATCAATGGCACATGTTATGTTTATGTAAATTGGAGGCTCTAATACACCTATGTTCTTTTCATGTCACATGCTACTTAAGGTGATCCATTAAGGTGATCAACTACGCTGGGTGTTGGGTTCTTCCTTGAACTTGAGTAAATATGAGGCATCTGAAAACTGAACTATAGATCAAATGAACAGGATCATGCCATTATCAAATGTGATATTTACAAATATGAAATCATGAAATGAATTAAATTATTTTTTACAAAAATACATTAAAAATTATCCAAGGATTAATTTCATTTTTCTTATAATTGATAATAACTACCATAGTTTTACCAAGCAATCCATAGGATGCATCCATTGACAAAGTTGATAAAAGAATATCCCAGTAGGAAGAGGGAGAAATGTGAGAAATACAAGCAATTTTATGTGACTTGTGTCAAACCCCATACATGTTTCACATATGTTCATATATGCATTGCACTATATGGTCATACATGCCCCATATGTTGGACTGGTTAAATATATTGCCATCTCATATATGGTCTTATATGAAATTTTCATGTGGGTCTTTCCCCTTATTCACCCTGTTTCTTAAGGTTCTCATAGAATTTCTCATCCTGCCTTATATTGCCTTTAACTATGAAACAACTGCAGTGGGACCTCATCAAGACACAAGAAGGAATGATCTGAGAATACTCTTCAAGGCCTATAAACAAGGGAAAATTGCAGCTTACATAAAATCAATGTTCATGGAATGTAAACAATCTCTAAATGGAAAACCAAACATACTGAGGATCTTACCATCCTGAAATGCAACATGGAATCTTACGGGCAATCTTTCAGGAAACATAGTGCTGTAGCATGGAATAAACTATCCAGCAAGGACAAAGCTGCTGATTTCATAAAGTGAAAATTCTGCCTATTTTTTATCAACTGCTCTGACAATCTCCTTTTGTTTATCTCCTCCGAGTGACATGCCCTTGTTACAATTTTGTACCCTTCACTTAGGCATGATGAAAAGCCATGAGATGTAATCTCATCAATAAACTAAACCCTTGAATATATTTTGTCAACATTTGCCCTTCCAGCCCAGCAAATTTCATCTTAATTCCCCGTCTCTATACTTCGGCTCCCAGATACCTCCATGTTTGAAGATTCTAAATGTATCACTGTCCACAAAACATGGTCACCTCACACATGAAAGCTCATGACAGATCCAGAACCCTCTAAAAAATGTGAAATGCCAAATTAATGCTCTTAGTAGGTTTTGGTTTTTACCCACGATAAACATAAATGTCACCATACCATATCTGTGTACTTTTCAAAAACTTCAATTTCCTTTAGATCAACAGGCCCACTTCCCTCTGCCACTTAAACTGTAACTGTAATATTATGGTCTTGATTACCTTCATTAGCACCAGGAGCCCTGAAGGTGGCTACCAGTGAACCAGGCCTTAGTCTGCAGGGACTATACTGTCACCAATGAGGCAATTCATTTGTTTATGGGGAGAAGTATGCTTACACAAAAATTTACTCCTAAGTGCCTTTGCAACTTAAGAGTAATACCATTAGCAATAAAGCCTATTATGAACATTATGGATTTCAAGTCCCACCTAGGCCAATAGTAAGCGTAGGGCTAGCCAACACAATTTTTTTTTAATAGCGGATCCTAAGAGGTGTGAGATGCTATATTAGGAACAACATACTTCATTTCAAAGGGCAAGCAGCAGAAGGATGCTAACAGGAGTAGTCATAGGATAGATCAATTGATTTGTTCCTAATTCCACTTTGAAATATCAAGCAAATTTTGTTCACAAGAGCAAGGCTAGGAATGATCAGTTAAAATATTTTGGAAATCAAAAACAGGCTAGGGACTCCAGCCCCTGCAGAATGACAAGACTCCACTTATACATCCACTGCACAAAGACAATTCCTCCCTTAAATCCCCACCATGAGCCCCAGTCCACTTTCAATATCCAATTTACTTTTAATTATTGCTCATAACCATGCTCTGACATGATGAACATGAATTAAATATTAAAAGTCCTATGTAAATAAATCAGTCATTGCACAGTGCAAGTTTCATGAAAAAACCACCACTAAGGTTTTTTGCTTAAAAATCATGTCCTGTTTGCCATACACTTTATGCAGGCCTAACATGGATCTAAGAGATCATCTGGCAGTCCTTAGGCATGAGGTGATACTGTAGGTGATGGAGAGAACAAAGAGTGGTGAAGAGACGACAGCAGTGCACAATAACTTCCCCACTCTTTTTATCTCAAAGGCCAAAAAGTAAAAAAGTAAACCCATTTTGAAGGAAGATGGATTTGAAGAGAGTTGCTTCAAAAGGCTGTAATTTGTAGCCATACTGACTGATCATTGCCTGATATTGGTTGGCTCTCTCATTCTTCGGTCAAATGTCAAAGGAAACCAGGTTACTTGGCTAGGGCTAATCACTTGTCAAGTTCCAGTGTTGCTGGTTAACCCTGCAACTACTGTTCTAGGTTCAATGAACCCTGATATAAAAATATATCCATTGGTGTAGGATGCATAGTAAACTTGTAAAGTCCAATACTATGTATTTTCATGTAGGCATGTGATCGTAACTAGGCCAAGTATTTTCAAGAGATTCTTTAGGAATGAAGAGATGAAACAAAGAGTTAAACATATAACCATCTGGGTTCTGTTAGTTACAGGGTCAAGGCCAAGTAAGGTCACTTAGTTTCAAGTTTAATGTAAACTCAAAAGAGACCATGAGAAATTGGTCTGACTCTCATGGAAGGAAAGGAATAGACCTAGAGTGGCCTCTACTTAAGGATCACCAAATCTTCTAGGGTAGATAGGAATCTAGCAGCAAAAAACTGCACCATTAAAAATTTTGTACCAGTAGCAATGATTTTGAAATTCACTTGAACATAAAATTGAACTGAAATTGTGTTGCAGGCAATGAGTTTTGTCTGGCTTAAGACTTGTTAAATGATTAAGGACCTCACAGAAGAGAAGCCATGAAAAAGCTAAGCATGGGAGGCTCTGCTCAGAATAAGGGTATGGAAACTGCCAGTAGCTGAAGAGAACCCTTAGGATAAGCTATACCATGCACAAACTGGTAACAGTTAAGCATGTACCCCCTAGAGAAATGGCACTCCCCCAGTCCCTAATGTTTCCAGATGAATTCAGCTGGAAACATCCCCCATCCATTAGGATTTCTTTTACTTAAAATAAACACTAACCTAACCAGGCCTAACTTGAGGGGAAACAAAATATCCCTAGGGGGGACGCGATTAAGCATAACCGCACAGGCTAATAGGACTAAGAGATGCAAAACAAATATTAGACTAATAGACATACAATCCCATTTTTGCTCCCAAGTCGATGATGAATTTTCCTCCTTCTTTCCTGTACCGCCTTTCAGTGTCATAACTGATGCCGTCTTGTATAACTGATGGAGTGTTCCTCAGTTCTTTTCTGTCAAAATACCAGATGGACATTGTCTCGACTTGCCAAAATTGGCTAGGCCTGATCACGATGGACAGAGCAGCACAGGTAGGCAAGTGTGACCAATGTCGAAGGTGTGGGCTAGCACGACTGCTGAATAGCTATGGTCCCATAGGAGTCGATAGCTGCTCCTGTCCACGCGAAGGCTAAAAAAAAAGAAAAATACTTCAGTAGAGTCCTCTAGCTGAACGCACCGCGGGTCGGACCGAAACACGCATGCCTTGTCGCGGGCAGGAGCGGGCCACAAAAATTGCCATGGATGTGAATCTACCACAATATACCAGATCTGCGGTTGAACACCAGTTACTTATCTGAGAATAGTCAGTTTGTTCTCGTGAATGGGAAAGCCACAAACATCCTTGCACCACGAGCTGGTGTATTACAGGGTGGTGTATTGTCGCCATTCCTCTTTACTTACTACACCGACTCCCTCCGAGTTGTGTATCCCAATTCACATATTGTCATATATGCCGATGACACAGTACTTCTCAGTGCCATCAAGAACGAGGAGGACATCTACAACTATGAAGACATCGAGCACATAGTGCGATGGTCGAAAGCACAGAACCTGATCCTAAATCCATACAAGTGTCAAGAGCTGGGGTGGATTGCATAAAACGGACTTTAGCGCAATGAAGGCTTTAAACTTCCATTAGCACCGCTAAAGGAGGTTTAAAGCTTTATTACGTTAAAGTCAGTTTTATGCACTCCACCTCTGGTGCTTTCAAATAAGAGTTAAAAAAAAAAGCTTCTGGTTGGACTGAAGAATCGACAAGTTCGTGTCGATAGAGTGGTCATCTCAGCCACAAACTCGGTCAAGTACCTCGGAATTTACATTGACAATGAATTATGTTTCAGGAATCAGACCGAAGAGATCTTCAAGAAATGCTAAAGATTATCCTATCTGGCTATGAATGTTTTCCTTCGTCATAGACGCTTGCATCATATTTTGCCTGCGTTACGCCCTTCCCATCTATGACTGCTATCTCTCAAAGAAAAACTCTTCCCACATTATGCTAATTCTGACGCGCATTGCGTATATCGGTGGCCAGGATACTGAACAAATGAAGGAAGAATTTTTAAAGAAAATTAATCTCCTCGGGCATCCAGCAATGTGAGAAAATTCAAGAGGATTTCATGCATCCCTTGCAATGAGTGTGCGTACCCTTCCACCGTCTTATTGGGCCCGAAACAAGAAAGAGACTAGTTTCCCCCTGAATCCGAATTTCCTTTAGAAAGAGCTTTCTCCTGAGATGTCTGAGAAGATCTCACTTTCTTACTTTGTGACAACTTAAGTGATTACAGTTTTTACTTTTCCCTCGATTTAGCTCTATTTTTTATTGCTTTATAAGTATGGACAATTATGACGAGCGAATGCAGGTAAATAAACTTACTTACCTCCCTACGTACAATATATCCACAGTTCTAAAAATTGAGGGATGCTTGCGTACGACATCAGAAGTTTCGTCCCCCCCAAAACCATATTGCGCTATCTTGCTAGGAATAAGATGCAAAATACCTTCTCGCCAACTCCAGTCTAGTCGAGTATCCATTGAGTCAGGACGTGACGGTAGTTGTTCTTGAGCCTACCTATATTGCATTCAGTCCATTATGAATCACTTCGGTGTTGCTTTGCAGAGACCTCGTAGTTTCAAACTGGGCCTGTAGGTACCCGAGTTGCATCACTGATGTCACAGTTAAACATTTGTTGCCGACTGTCCACCAGATCGCGTAACAGACAATGAGATCGCGAGGGTCGAGGGGTGACTTATACCCGGGCCGTGGAATGGATAGTACAGGTACTATCATGAGCAGGGGTTTTGGGGGGTCCAGATTCCATGAACCCCTCCCCTTGGTTGCGCCACTGTCAATTAATGTAACTTTTGTGGTACTGCCAACGTGCCATGAATGCCCTTGGGAATGATCCCGCTTTGGAGTGGATCCAATGTGTTGAAAATTCCATGACATCCGAATCTCCTCTTGAGAATTTAAACAAGTTCTGCACTTCGCTCCGCTTAAATCTTTGATATGCATTATTATGTGCTGATCCAGTGAGCTTCCCATGGAGTCAACTAGGAAGTTAAAGGATCCTCCCTCCATCCTCCGAGCCAGAGTTACCTGGAGACTCCTTGGACAGGATTGCCGAATTAGACGTATTTGTTGAAGAATTCAAATATCTTTCCCGTTAGTGTCTGTGGGAAAATATCGGGAACTAATTGCAGCTGTATCACGTTGTGGGCGAGGCCGCCGAATGGGATTACGTGTTCTCCGTGTACGTAAAAGGGCCCTATTATATATGTACTGACTCCAATTAGATAAGTACCGGTGAGATTCGGAAGGACTAGGCTGGTCAGCAACAATAACAATGGATATATTGAATGTATACCACTCACTCGTATAGTCTACAGGCACCAGGCATACATCCACACTCTCCCTGTTCACCATCTAGTCTCGCCTCCACCCCCTTGTCCCGGTCCGGGGAGGTCTCTTGGAGGTGGGAGGTGTCCGGTAGGGGGTGGCTCCTCCTCCACTCCTCGGTGAGGTCCGCCGCTAAGCCCACAACGTATTGACTCTCTATAGCGGCTACTTTGGCGTCTTCTCGCTTCGGTTGTGCGAACCTTTGGTTGTTTAAACCAATGCCTAATTGCCGGCCGCTATCCCCATCAAATAGCACAGAAGTGCATATAGAAAATGTCTCTTTAAGGTTCAGTTGATGTCCTTCAGAAACCTTATAAAGAATAGAATATTGGAGATCAAACGGCACCTTAATTGAGCTTCTAAATGCTGCTCCACCGTGAACATTCCATGTTCCAAAACCTTTGGGTTTTGAACCAGATTCCAACGTCTTCGAGAACGTTCGCGTGTTACCTGGAATAGCTGTGCTTGGTTGATTATATTTGTATCCATGTACTACTCGAATATACCATATTTAGCTATAAATCCATGCAGTTGACGAAAACTGTACTCATCTGGAAGATGAGCATGCTCATTGATGATTTGTCTCAGCGTTTCCTTAACGCTCGTCCAATGCTTGCGTACAAACGTTGACTTGTTAGACGTGGAGCGTTGCCATAGCAATGCTTCAACGCTCTTGTGCCAACGGCCCAGCAAACAAAGCTACGTTGGACCAACGTTGGTGAACGTTGATTCAATGTTGATTTAACGTTGATTAAACGTTATGGGTTTAAAATTGTTTGCAGGGGGGATATTCCAAAAGGGATATTTTTACGTAATACCAACGTCCATTCTACAGGATGTCCGAAAAGTCTCTACCCAATGAGAAATTATTAATTTCTCTCAAGTCTTTTAAAGCGGAATATGCGCTACTAAGAGTCTCTGGAAGATCCGTATTGAATGTTACCGACAGAATAGCAATGATCTCAAAAACTTATGGAATGGTGCGGACAAAGGGGTACACATGTGTTTGGACCGTTTTTCTTTGAGGGAACTTTATATGGTGAGTGATACCTGAACATGTTAGGAGATAATATTAATGCCACAAGGCAAAATTTCTTGCTCATTGGTTTTCCTTTGGATTTTTAAAGAATTCTGTTCCAACGGACACTTTGAACTACCCGGCGAAAAGCAGCAAGAAACATGATGAAAACATATTAGAAATTCAGAACGCCATGCAATTTTTGTGAAATTAAGGGAAATAAACTTGTGGTAAGTTGCACGCTGCTGCGTTTGGAGCAGATGCTTCAGGCTGCTGGAGGATATTCGACAGGCACAGAATAATTTCAAATCGTTTGTGTCTGTTTGTGACAGGTCACGTGGACGACCAAGTCGACCGTCAAAAAAAGTTGGGAAGAGGGCCAAAAGTGGAAGAAATTCTTCACAGAGTTCAGAAATAGACAATTCATGAGCTCTCCAAGAACTTGAATTTTTCTCACGTAGACATTCATGGAGGTGCATCGAGGTGTGGATGTCGATAATCGCTCATCCTTGGGTCACCGTGTTAAAGGTCTTCTTTTCTCCGAATCCTTTGTATCTGTGGAATACCTTGAAGGTTCCTGAGGTGTGGTACATTCGCCTTCTTCCACGCATTATTTGACGGCCCTTCACATTTTTTTAGTACTAAAAAAAATTCATCACGTACATTCGCCGACTAGTTCAAAGTGTCAATTGGAACAGAATTCTTTAAAAATCCAAATGAAAACCAATAAGAAGCAAATTTTGTCTATGCACCCCCAAGACCCAACCCAAGATACATACGAGAAGTGACATCTGTCCATTAAAGTATAACGGAGTTACAGAACCAGTCCGGGAACTTCTTGATCACACCACGTATAATAGAGGTATAACTACACTGGTGGTACCTCCTCCAAAAAGCCAGGGTTGCAAAGGGTGCAATCGCACTTTCCAAAATGAGAAAGTCAGACTAGGATTAGCCAGAGGCAGTGCAACCGCAGCTCAAGTCCGACGTTTCCAAGTCAGACAGACTTTTGGAGAAGTCTGACTTATCAAGTCTGACTTTGAGGGGGGAGCTGTGCAGCCGGCCCTATGTTAGAGCAGGGGAAACCAAGGAAACTCGAACACAAGTTCTTTTTTTTTTTAGGCCGCACGTAAAAATATTTCAAATACGAAAATAAAAAATGAAGTTTCACTTGAGCGTCGACAGTCACGTGATTCCATTCCCTTGACGTCACTTGGAGCAAGACTCGGGCTCCTGTCCATGCCGTGCCTGGGGACTGACGTGATCATTTTCGACCAGAATGTTTGGATTTACGGATATTTATATGTATCTTGCATCGAATGAAACGAGGCTATATGCAAAAGGTTGCGGTTCTGTATATTGATACCGGCCATCATGGAAGTGAGCGTGGGCTTCCTCCAGGTAAGGCCTAACGTTGGGCCTTAAACTATTGCTTGTATGGCCTAGTCAGAGGTAGGCCCATACTAGGGGACAAAGAAAGCCCCCCTCCTATGGATAATATTTGTATTCACCACTGTGTAGATTATGATAACCATTAGGAAGAAGTTTGCTTATGAAGATGCAGGTCTCCAGCTCAGAGTAAGAGTTCAGATTACGATTGTTTTCAGGGAAAGAAGCCTCATCTCATAATATAATAGCAGCATTACTACTAATAATATTATTAAAAGTCTAGGGATTTAGTGTTTTTAATTTTATCCAACAGAAATCTTTGAATTAGAATTCTTTTTTTGCAGAAGGACTCCTCTTTGAACAAGTTTTTTGCCATAAAACTCCTGTTGACCACATGTAACTCAGTATATTAAGTGACATTCAAGCTTAGTGCACAGTAATAAATTCTTTGGTTAAGGTGCCATTTCGCAGGCCAATATAGCTTCTTACTTTTCAATTGAATCATAACATGCTTGAAAGAGGTGTTCATGGGTGCCTCCAAAACATTACCAGGATTTGCTTATGGTCAGTATTTCCTGAGATAACTGTACATAACCATTAATTGCATGACTGGGAATGCTCACATTGCTACAAGTGCACTATATTAAATGATAGGAACAGAGCACACTGTCTGTCCTTTTCATTCCATCCTCATCCTGTGTGACCTCTGTCCTTACCACACATAAGATTTCATAATTTAAACAATTCCATAATTACTTCAGAGCTAGAGACCCAGACTAATGCTTCATTAGCTCCTTAGGGTTTTCACTAAACCTGAACTGATTAACCTCAGAGAAGAAGTGATAAATACAGACCAAGTGAGATGCATTCCTTCTATGCTGGGCTGAAAGAGTGAGCAAGTCAACCTATTTTGGAGAATGATGGGTCAGATGCGGTTAAGAAAGGGTTGCATTTGGCCTTTGGCTGTAGGGAAGGTATGATTTCAATTTGGAAATTGTTTACTTCAACAAGGAACAGTTTTCTTTGATGATCACACTTCATGCATGTATTTTCATTGGAGGTAATAGTAATATCCTTGTAATGCTTGCAGGTCACATTTTTGACCCTTCCATTTTTTAGTTATATGAATGGGGAGGAATCACTTTAAGGATGTTTTGCTGGTTTCAGATTACTGTCTTGATATTTTGCAAACTTTAAGCCACTTTGCAAATCACTCAATTAATTGCCAAAATTAACCATAAGTTATTATCCATAATTAAAATTGTCAAAACTTAATGCATATTGTCTGACAATGACTCTTTGGCATAATGAGGATATGCATAATATGGTATTCTTTTGCCTATATGTTTTTGACTGGTTTGAATCATATTGTGGGTAGGTTTATGCATCATCCTATGAATTAGTTAGGCCTTAGGTTCAATGCTGTATCAATTTTTTGGCTGTGGTCTGATGGGCTTGTCAAAATGCAGTTGTATCTCTTGGCTTCCTAGGTTTACACCTGGTGCTCCATCTGCATGGAACCCTTGTGGAATGAGTAATGAGGATTTATGATTTGGAATAAATTCCATTTAACTATCATATAAGCTGCAGGAGAATGAGTAAGTCTTTGCTGTCTGCTGCTGATGATTTCCCAAAAGAACTACAGATTAAACTCACTGCCTTGCATAGGAGCCTATCTTCTGTGGAAGAGGCCCTACAACCTCTGATGCATAAATCCAGAGAGGATTTCATTCGAAATGTAAGATTTTTTGCTTTTATTTTCTCCTAATTAGTTCTTTTCATTCTTATTCCCTTCTCCAGGAATGGATTTATGGAAATAATGATACGACACTGGTTTTATTCCTGCAGATGGCTCCTCTGGATTGTGCTAAGGCTGACCTGGTCACATTGTATGCTATAAATTCCCTTTTTTGGGGTGAGTTACAGATCTGCAGAACATGCCTACTACCCTGATGGGTAGCAGCTTTTTCATTTCATAATACAGTGGATTCTGCTTTATTGGGACACATTGGTTTCCATGTCAATTTGCCCCAATTAAGTGGCTGCCCCAATAAAGCAAACTTACCTTATGGTATAGTAGGAAACCCAGACAAGAATGCCCTTTACTTGTGTTAAAACAAAAGTTTCGATTTCAGAAATATACCCATAGTTGCTTGTTTCATACCTTAAAAAGCTTCTCTAAAGCACCAATGCCAAGAGCACCATGCCCACTATCATCCAAACCCTGCTCAATGAAGTAGCACTGAAGGATATCCACCAAGTGCTCTTATGTGGCCTCTTACGTGATTCACCTTAGGTAAAGTCTCGGGCTCCTTGCCTGGAACATTTCCTTAGCAAGGCCTCTTGGCAAATATGTCCTCGAAGTCATCGTGTTCGGCAAAGTATGGTGGGTTTTCGTCACTGTTGACGTAGGCTCCTCCGCAAGTGACATCAATAATGGTCTGACCCCCTTCATTGATTGACACTGGCACCTCTGGTCCTCTGCCTTTACAATCGGTCAGCTCTTAACCACAAAAACAGCAAAGAGAAGTGAGAGTATGGGCAGAAAAACCCATCTGGGACCGACGGCATAAGTCCATTTTTACTTTGCCCTGATGAAGCAGATTTTCATCCTGAATATATGGCGAAACTTAAATACACTTGCATAGAAATGGTTCTGTTCCTGACAAAATGCCCTAATAAACTGGCTGCCCCCATTAACCAATGGTCCAATAAAGCAGAATCCATTGTAGTATCTTTTAGGTTTCTTGGCAGTAATGTATGACCACACTCTACTAGTATCAACCTGTCTGCAAGTGTATGTTACCCATGAACCAAAATCAAAAGAGAGAAAATTGGTTGGGAAGCATTGACTTTCTTTGCATGTGCTTTCAGTTTTATCAGCCAGGAGTATGGCTTGGGGCTAGTTTTGACTATAGTTTTGACTAGCTTTTAAAATGTATATTAATTAACCCTTTCACTGCTGAGTAAGCAACATAAGTAGCATGCAACCTGAACCCTGTGTACTGCCATTAGACCTACCATATGCCATGAATTTGCAGGCTCTAAGGGAAAGTTATTAAAACATCAACAGGAAGCTTTGTGTGCTGCATTAAGACAAAAAACAGTCTTCTGTGTGCCACTATAGCTAGTAAAACCTGTATAAAATTTGACATACACTGTATGTCATTATAGTCTTGAAAGGGTTAATATGGTCAGTGTTTCTAAAATCATTGTAACATCTGGGCAGGCTGGCATTGGAAAATTGTAAAGCAGCTAAAAGTCAATTTGCTCTAATGTATGACTTTTATTACTGAAATTTGCATCTAATATGTTTACTGTATTCTGCATGTGAGTTAGGAATTTTAAGATGAGCAAGAATTGTAGATCATAGATATTTTTACTCACAGACATAGGTGTCACTTCCTTATAGGACTCTTTCAGTATGATGTGACATTTGGTTAATGCAGAAATGTGGAGAATTTATAGAGATGTTCTTACCCCCCAAAGGATATGTTCCATGTCTCCTTCCATGACTCCTACCACAACTATTTTAACCCTTTCAGAGCTGAATTAAGGCTGCTATCAGTATAATATTCTTTTTTTGCATTTTTGAGCTCTTTCGTGATTGTAATTGAAATTTCGCACAAAGATAAATTTCTGCCTTAATAGTATCTCTGATGGTTTGATTGTATGGTATATCCTTGTAATGAATTTGATGGATAGAATGAACTTTCATTCCTGGGGGAATGGTTCATCAAACATCAAATCATCAAACAATATCACCAAACTTCAGTGTGTTTTGCAAATTTAACCAGCTGCCAAGCCGCAGATGCAGATGAGTGGTAATCATTTTGCACATTGCTCATGACTTTCATCTATGACTTGCTTTCACTGTTCCCATTGCAAGAGGGTGGAGATGGGTGGTTCAAGTGAAACATGTACTTTCTGTCCTATATGTGACAGCAGTGCATGTGAATACATAAAAAATTTCCCACAGTATTGACTATTTCAAAAGTTCATCATGTTGCCACTTTCTCAGGCAACTTCACATGTTATATCCAAGATGGCATCCACCTTTATCAGTGTGAAAATGGAGAGCACTTTGTCATGGCATTTATTGTGAAGGAATATATGAAATCTGATGAGGTTCATGGAAGACCTACAGATAAGTAAGTATGGTGACACTACCTTATGATGAATTGTAAATGAGTGATATCCGCAACCTTAGGAGGGAGACGGTGCACCAGTGGTGTCAAGTATCCTGGCACTATCTTTTGTGGCAACCTAACTAGGGATGGGTCGGTCAATTGACCATTATTGACTGCTCTTTTTTTTATTCAGCGAATTAAGATATTTTTTTATCAAGCTCATAACTGTGGTCATTTATCCTCCAGCATTAAAACCAAAGAGCCAGTTCCATTTAAAAGTTATATTAATGCAGCTTACCAAACATCTGGACTGTGGCACCCATTGGGTATGAAAGTATTATATTAGGTTGTTGCAAAAGCCCTGTCGGTATTGACAACTTTATTTTCTCAACTTTAGAGCTTTGCAACAAGCGAGGCCTAATCGACCACATATTCGCCATAGTTGCAGATGACCTTCGTCCATCTTCTGGGCAGTTGAGAGATGATGGGATGAGTGAGATACAACAGACTGTCCTTATATACCTATACCTACCACCCACTCGCCAGGAATTGTCAAAGCCTGGAAGTCTTATTAGAACATGTTACATTCAACACCGACAGGACTTTTGCAACAACCTAATAGCATATGCTCAAACTACCAGGGCCTCTCAGCTAAGTGATGTAGTGTGTTTTATGTATAGCCTGCTGTTAAAGACCTTCCAGCCTTAATGGCTTTGAAACTTAAGGTTCAACATCTAAGTTACAGCTTTAGTAGAACTTCAATTTAATGCAAGGTCTTTCTTGGTCTTGGCCAATAGCCTGCATCAGAGTATCAAATCATTCTTAGAGTCTGTTATCAAGGGACAAGTACTTTGATTATGCCTCAGCCTTTGCCTAAAAAAATTGATCTAGCTTTGAAGAACTTCCTTGAGCAAGGTAATTTTTTTCTGGCAGGAACAAGAATAAATGCTAATACCAGAAACCATGAAAATCCAATTCTGGGAAACTGTGTTGCATTCCTCTTTATTTTGAGTACTTATGGAGCTACCCAGTTGCAGAATTTACCTCTGAAACATGACTGATTACTGTTAATGTTCCAACTCATATAATCTATATGATAAAGTTTATCTTAGTAATAAGATGTTGACCAGTCAGCTTGGTCATTTATGATCATTTACAGTCATAAGACCTCACCTCTTGTTGGGCTGGTTGACCATTATCGTCCATAAATAGTCAGAAGTGGCCATGTTCACCAGTCAACTTCCCATGCCTGCCCTATCACTTGTGAGTCATGACATAAAAATGGAGCACAAACTGTGCTGGAAAAAAATAAAATCAAAGTTGACCTTATTGACCATGGTTAACAATATTGACCAGTCAATAACCCATCCCTAATCCAAACCAAACATCACTCATGAATAAGTGATTCATTGTGGTTCATTGCAGAAAGATGCAGAAAATCACAAAGCAGCTTTACCTAGCATAGTGAGTGTAGAAACAAAATTCCTTGAGTACTTAAAAATTTCAGAAAGTGTCATTCCAAAGGCATCCAAGAACTTGTTCATGCCTCAGACATGGGGACACAAAACTTCTGCATGGAGCTGAATAGCTGGTTCAAAAGTGAGGGAAATAACTTCCTTAAGGGGACATTATGAGCAAAAAATCGCAATACACATATGCACATATTGCATACATTGACTATTTCCCAAATTACTCCTACAATATTGATGCCAAAACCAGATATTTTGCATGGATACTCAGAAATGACAAACCTGGAATGTGTAGGGACCAGTTTTGATTATTTTATTTTTTATGGTTGAAGTAGGGAGCTAAGAGGCAACTGCCATACAATTTTCAAATAACGTGACAGAAATAGTTCATTTCTGCCTGGAAAAATTAACTTTTTTGCTCCTGACAATTCGTAGTTGTATGTTTTACGATGGAGCCCTATGAATTTGAAGGAATTTGGTAGATTTTTTTTTACTGTGGCTTGGGTAATGCCAAATGTACTAATATATTAGTATTTTTTTTTGAGAATATCTCAGAAATTGCTAGAGCCTGATGTAAAAATTATGCTGCAAAAAGATCTTTGGAATACAAGTTTTTCAATGGTACCAATGATTTTTACTTTCTTCCAAGCATCTCTATTTATATATTTTGCTCCTAGCCTCCCCTTAAATTGTTCAACTGAACTTTCAGCCATGACCACAAATTTAGAACCTTCAAGAAGCATACAGTGCTTCAGCAAAAATTAAGTGCCATTTTTTATCTTACAGTGGATTGAAGACCTGTCCTAATATTTCTATGCTACAATCATCTGAGTACTCAAAGTGGTGATGCATGAGCATTGATATAGTATGTGGGTCCTCTGAGAAATAGGCAAAAATTTGGTTTTTATCTTATCTTGTTGCATCACAACACAAGAAAGCCCAGTTTTCACTTGAACCAACCTCATATGTTCAGAAAATGATAGTTCACTGTAGTTGGAAGCATGATGATGGTTTTGTCTTGTTGATGGTAAAATTAGGTTTGGTGACATTAATTTCAGTTCATTTTATTATTATTAATTAGAAAAGTACATGTAGTTAACTGATTAGACAGTTTAAGATTTTCAGTTATAGTGCCTGCTTGATCCAGGCACCATTGTGCCACCCAATATATTGCATCCTTCTGAAAGGCATTTGTCTTTCTCTTTTCAGTGTACCTTCAGCTAGAAGGGTGTGATCCCAGGGAGCATGGCATCAAGGGGGAACTGAGTCGAATACAGCAGGCCATGCAGAGGCTGAAGGAGACAACAGACAAGGCCAACATGCCACGCTTGGATCAGCAAGCAGCAAAGAGATTCATTCGTGGTGGGTTGTGGGAACCTAAAGACAAAGATGCTCAAGAGGAAAGCAAGCAAGGCAAAAAGAGGAAGAGCAGTGATGACAGGGGCCATTCATTTACAAAGAAGTCTCATCCTGCATTAGATTCTTCCTAGTTCTGGTACAATATCATCATGATAGTAAATTCCTGGAGCACCTTTCTACATCATGAGTTTTTCCTTACCATCATCATTTTGGATATCATTTTGCCTATTCCCCCAAGTAGTCCCATTTGGGAGCTTTGGCAATCCTCATGAAAAATTGTCATGTATTGGGGTTTTAGGGCTAGTATTCCATATTCAGTTCAAAATTATGAATGCAGCCATTTGTAGTTATTTTCTTTTAAATATACTACCCATCTTTTCTAGGGTGTTCCACAAAAACAACCTTATTTTGAATTGGATGTATTTCAAGAACCACATCTGCTATATGTACCTGGTTTATGACATCCTACAACAGAGGTATGGGAGTTTGTTTAAACACTATATGCCAGTGCACACCAAGTCTCTGACCTATGAGTGCCAATCACTGCCTGGAGGTGAATCATGAAGTTAAATGTCACCTTGGGTTAAATTGGTGGTAGGATATCTTTTACAGGACTAAAAAGATATTGGCTTTAGAGAGCTTGCAATCTTAAGTTTGGGGCTAACTGTACATTGTATCCATGAGATAATCCCCAAATGAATAAATCTGGGCTCCACAAATTTTTTGGAAGTACCTATCCCATCATGAAGCTGTCTCATGATTGCATGCATCCTCCTTGATAACCACGAATTTCTTTCTGTGGGACTAAACATGGGCATAGGGTACAGTAATCCTCAACCTAGACATATGAGAATCCTGGAAGCCAATTTCTACCATGCTGTACAAGACACCCCACCAGCAGTGTTCTCTAAGGTAATGCAGAACATCATAACTCACCTCCAAGCTATTGGCATTCATGGGGCACATGCGAAGTGTGTGCACCAGAAAATAGTGTCAAAACAACCCCCCAATGTCTGTTTTGCGAGATATCATAATATACATACATGTGCTCTGGTCAATTGAAACAGCTGATTCAGAATATGAATATTTTTTTGTAAATTCCTAGATATGTGTATGTGTTTGGAATTTGGTTATGGAATGTCAATTTTATTTTTTAATGGCTTTCTGTTCTCTCAGAAACATTTCAGTGAACTTTCTTGCACTCATTGCAAAATGCAAGTCTTCTCTGCTGTGAGGGTCATAAGGCATATGCCCAAAACCTTCTTATTTGAAGCTTTGAGAGCCACAAGTCAGTACACACCAAGAGTTGAGAAATCCATCAATCAAGTAACCCTGTTGGGCAGGGTTGGAGCTGAGCCCCAGAAAAGAGGGTCTGAGGAGCATCCAGTTGTGGTTTTCAGCCTTGCTACACACACAAACAGCAGACTGACATCTGGTGAAGTACAGCAGAGAACAGAGTGGCATCGCATTAGTGTCTTCAAGCCTCTCTTACGAGATGCTGTGTATCAGTACATGGGAAAAGGACAGCGAGTTTTTGTGCAGGGAAGGCTTATGTATGGAGATATTGTTGATGCCAATGGGGTTCAACGTAGTACAACGACGATTGTAGCTGATGATGTCATCTTCCTTTCCAAGTCATCTGCTGCAGCAGAACCTGAAGTTGAGTCTGCTTGAATACTTTTCTGCTTGTCATCCAGGATTCATCTGTTGAACTTGCCTTCAGCTCTGTTTCATTTCCCATGATTTTGAGTAATGTCATGTTCTGTGATGTCTTTGGTATGAAAACTCAATTTGGACATTGTGCTTCCATTTTATTCAGAGGATAAATGTACTGTGAGGGGTATTAATTGAATGGCTGTAAACATGGCAACAAGTGGTAAGCATAGCAGCATCATTCAAAATAGAGGATTTGGAGTCTCCAGACACATCTCCATCTTATTGACTGCCACAATGGCATCTGCACATCTCTTGATAAGATCACATAGTGAGGCAGCATGCTCTGTGCTAGGAGTTCCTTCTAGTTCAGAAATTGCACCTTGAAGGCGTGTATGGAGAACAGAAACAGCATGGGAGTGACGGGTGTAAGACTCTCTTTTGTTTCCCTTGTGGTCACCAACTAGGCCATGTGGTGCAGAGGGTGCTATCTGCACTGATGTAGTGCCCCCTCCTACAGCAATAATGAAATTTGGATGAAAGGCAACTTAAGGAGGAAAATAGTGACATGTTACTTACCCAAACTTGACTCCCCCAAAGTTAGTACAGTCTCTGGAAGAGATCTTGGAGGATCAATCTCTTTGCATGCAACACAGAGCAAGTTCTTGTCTTTGTCTTGGAGCAGCACAGTCTAAGTACCATCAAATAATGGATCAACATGGAATACTCATTTACCTAAAAAATGGGGGTTGAACGTTAACTCACACCACATGCTTCACATGTAGCATTCAGCATTCGATATCCTTTCAAGAGGTAATCCCCTAATGTCTTCGAAATCAGATCACTCTTGAGTCTTGTCTCATTCATTATCCCACCTTTGAAGTAGAACCTACTGATAGGTTATTTCTCTATCTTCATTGCAACTATTGTGGTTCCACCATCTGTGGGAAAAAAAATTTGCCAATCTTCCTCCATGGAAATTCAAATGAAAAAGGAGGTAAATGTATAGCTCATGAAGAAAATAAGATTGCAAAAATGAGTTAGCCTGGAGAATGGATGTACACAGACATATATCTCTTTCATGACACATAACTGCAGTGATGATTATTAGAGATGCTATGGGAAATCTCCTGTACAATCGGTAAGTACGGCCAGGCAAAAGATGAGGCTCTTAACCCTTTGCACATCATACTCTCCAGTGGTGGCACACCACCCTGTGGCCACCGAAGTGGCAGTGTGGCATCCAAAGGGTTACCATTGGCTACATTAGGGAACACGTTTAGAATCTCTCCCCTCGGAGGATTTTTCAAGACTACCTGAGATTGAGGTATAAAGTTGCTCTGAGGCGACTGATGCTTGAGAAAGGGATGTGCTTAGCCTGAGTAGCGCATTTGGGATTATACCATTGCTTTATTTTATATGGAGAACACTGGACGTAGAGGCAGCCATATTGAATGGAAGCCGAGAACGCCCCTTTTTTGTTGCAACAGAAAAGGCTATTGCTGTATTTTCCCATTCTCCCGCTGAGTAATGTTAATCAGGCGAAGCGCTCCCATTTCTCAAGCACCAATCGCTTCAGAGCAATATTATACATCAATCTCGGGTGGACTTGAAAAAATATAGATTACGCTTACGATTAAGGAGGTCAGGGGACTATCATACGAGAAACGTTTAGAAGTGTTGGGACTGTACTCGCTCGAACGAAGGTTANACTGGATGCTTTCATGGACAGGCAAAAAGGTGGGGGGCAATGTTGACGTTAGGTACTAGACAGTAAGCAACTAGGATAGTAAAAAAAAATAATAATAAATACAAAAATACAAAAATATTTAGCTTTAAGAGGGTTAGGCCTACCCTAAAATTAAGGAACGCTCGACCTCGACACGTGATATCGAAATGGGCGAAATCGCCTCTTGATGTCACTATCTTAAATCTTAAATCACTTCGGAGCTAGAGACTCAGACTAACGCTTCACCAGCTCTTTTGGGTTTCCACTAAACCCAAACTAACTACAGAGAAGAAGCGATAAACACAGACCAATTGAGCCGCATTTCGTCTACACTGTTTTCGGTTTGAATTGTTAAATTAACATATAATATTAACATATAATTAACATGTACCCAGGTAACACATCCATGTGGAAACAACATTGAAACAATGTTTCGTGGCAACATTTATAATGTTGAAACAACATTGAGGTACCACATTGATTCAATGAGAAAATGTCATTTTTATCAACATTGTTTCAACATTCCTTGTTAATGTTGAAACAATATTGATGGCAACATTCATTCAACATTCCTCAATGAGTCCCTGGTAATTGGGTTCCTCCATGGATCAAAGGTGAGGTAAATTCATTAAAATGAATCGCATGACGGATGATGATATATATACTAAAGAGGACTAATCCTCATCAGTTTCTATAGGTCAGTACTCTGTGAGTACTGAGAAGTTTGAGAGAATTGGGTTCTCTTTAGTTCTGCAAACACCACCGAAACTTTGTGTGCCTGAACCATTTACAAGACAAGGATAAATTCTCTATGCTTCTCTTTTAGGGGATTCGTGAATGGACCACTTTAGGTTATTCTTCTGTGTGCTCTACACGTCTCCAATCACCTAGACTTCTATGCGCCCACACTAAACCTGGACATTTAATTTGTTTCAGAATCAGATGCTGCAATCAGAACATAATAATTCCACATTTCTCTAATATATTTGTATTAATTACGTAATAAAAAGAGGAAAGTAGGAAGAAAACGCTTTAATGGAAGGTGACAGATCCGTAATTGCATTAGGAGGCTATATGGGAACATGGATACCATCTAGTGAGGGCTCTTGGTACTTTATTATGATCGCGCCTAGATTACACTACCCTGGTAACATAACGTCCATAAGAGGATGCAAGACGACTCAGCGATGACCGTAGGATAATTGGAAATGGTTTATATATTTGTTTCCGAATTTAAAAAAAAAATCACTATTCAAATACATGATAATAGACGGCATACAAATCAATAGTTGAGGAGTTTAATTTTTTCAACATTAAAACCATGTGATAGGTTGATAGTACTCTGAAAACCTATTGGAGAGGTCCAACTATTCATCATTTTAAGAGGGGTTAATAATTATGCCATATCTAATAAATGTAATCCGAATATTCCCCAATTGGAATCCACAATGTGATGTGACGACATTCCATCAACATTGAAACAATGTTCACCTTCAACCCTCATCATTTGCACACTTAATCCACATCCAATCAATGTTGATTCAATGTTCTGTGTTACCTGGGTAGGAGAGCTTCCATAAAGTACAGGCAGGACACCTTGCGGATGGAAGGTGAAGTATTAATAGAACCATCCAACAACCGTGCGAAGCAGCTGGCTTGACATCTAGAGGGTCGTCTGGAAAGCTTGTGTTTTCTCCGTTCTCCACAACAGGAGGGGTATCGATTCAATCCGAAAACAGTGTATGTTGAGCAGAAAAAGCTAGAGAGTCAACCTATTTTGGGGAATGATGGGCCAAATGGGGCTGGGAAAGGGTCGCGGCCTCTTACTCACTCTTTGGCCTTTGACACCGAACCAGTGAGAATGTCACAGGTTCGGTGTGTGCTTTTACTATTACTCTTCGGAAGCTGGCAAATTATTATGATTGTGATACCGATCCCTGTGCAATAAGGTTGGAAGAAGTAAGTGGTAGCGGGTGATTCGGACCCAGGCGGTCTCGATCACTTTGGCCCACGGCCTTAATACATTATAACAAGGAAGGATTCAAGAGTCCGTCACTATACACCCTGAGCCTTTTAATCACAGGTTATTATAACATATCAACAGAGTGATTTAACAATATTAAGAACAATGTAGATATGGAGGCAATACACTTCTCACGTCCTGGGGGTGTGTTGATGGAAGACAGTACGAGTATGCCCCTCACTGGGGGTAGTCTCTAGAAGGCTTGTAGTGCTGCTCGTCTTCTCTTGGCACAACTGTTCTGGGTGTCCGCCCGGTCTGGAATTCCCAGGCACAACCTCTCCGTATAACTGTTTGGCGTGGAATCCTCTCTAGTGCGGCTTCGGACCCCTTTTTAAAGCTTGTTCTTGCCCTCGGGCTTATTTCAAGCCCATCACAAGAATATCGGGCTCCACCAACCGTGCCAGGGCGATGACGGGTCTCACCAGAATGACGAAAACTAGGCCGGAAGGACGTAAGATGTCCGACTCCTACAGCGTGACTCGGATCTGTCCGAGGGGACCGACCCCCGATCTGAGAACAGTTTGCAGGCCGAGGAGGGGGCTACGGAATATGCTAGCAGACGCAGGGGCCCGGGCCTGACATGCTGCTCCGGGTTGTCAAGGCCTGTAACGTGTAATGAATTTCCAACACTCTCTGTGCAAAATGGCAGGCATGCGCCGTTAAGAAGATTTGACAGTATATATAAATTAGCATATATTCAATCTTACACTTACTTTGTCTAGTGAATGTGGCGAGATATTCCCAGGTAGCACACTCTGCTGGGATGCATCTGTGAAAAAGGGGAGAAAATCAGCATATTCTCAAGTGGGAATGTCACACGTTATGCAGCTGAGTAGCAGCAGAAAAATAGAAGAGAAGAACTGCTGTAGCTCAGCTGTGATCCAGCTGTGCTGGAAATTGACCTGCCCTGCTGCACTGCAACAGAGCATATGCTTCCAGCACAGCTGAGCTACAGCAGTTCTCTTCTACATACTTTCTCTGCTGCTACTCAGCTGCAAGATGCGTGACATTCCCAGTTGAGACTCCAATAATTCTCTCCTCTTATCCTAAAGGAGTACACTCAGCTCTTTCCCAGCTGCCTCCCCTTATAGAGTGCTACTTGGGAAATCCCTTTACTTCTCTCTCCAGAGATAAAGACACTACCCAGGTAGCACACTTATTGACTCTTTCATGTTAATACTACGTCAATATGATAAGAATTTCATGCATGTTGAAAAGTTTGACGTGACTATTGATGTTGCTATTTTCGTAAAAAACTTGACATGTATGTAAGTCACATCAACTTGATGTTACATTTAATGTATATATTGACGCTCATGAGGACATACACTTTTGACAAGTTATTGATACGAGGACCTTGTAATTATCACCATA